>JANHGB010049365.1:0-24652 GCA_026283785.1 Coracopsis vasa
ACATCAGCATACGGGAGATGTTTGCCAAAGGTGGAGAAATGGGTGGCTGCCTTTCGACTGGGAATAAGCATGTTTTTCAAGGAAAAATTAGGAAATAAATGGTTCTCAGAATTTACATACTCTCTTTGCAAGGCAAAGTGTAACCTGAAGCATTACAGCAGTTTAACATGAGAAATAATAGTGCAGCTAGCTGTAATGCAGGGAAAATGAGAGGAATTGGGTTTTAATTGTCAGGTAGGAAATAGCTGAGGTGCCTCTCTTCCTGCCTTTCTGTTTTTTTCCTTAATCACTTATGGGGCTTGGGTTGGTGTTTAATCCAAGGGGTAGCGGCTGAGGCTGCGCGCCGGTCCACTCTGGAAAACAACCCACATTTCCATATCTGCACTTACAGAAAGTGGCTTTGTTCAGTATTAGAAATACCTTAGGCAACATGGGCTTCGTAGATGTATTCCATTTAAATACTGAATCAGTTTAGAAATACGTATCTTAAGACATTGAAGCCACATTTGATTAAGGCTCATTATTCATCTGTGAGTTTAAAAAAAAGAATCAACTTGCCAAAGACTGGTGTCGTTTGTGGAAAAACCAGAAACTCTGGTGCTTATTTCATTATTTGAATGCATAACAGCTCTGCATTTTGGAGAAGTGGACTGATTATTTAGATTTAGAAAAAATATACATGTTAATTTTCCCATGTTACCATTCGCCTTTCAGTCAAACTGTTGTTTCTGATTCTTGTATTTACTCTCTTTCTCTTTTGCCCCTTACTAGGATTCTAGTGGATGCCCCTTCTACTTGTCTCTTGGTGGAAAACTTGCTTATCTTTAATGGATACTGCTGCTGCTGGTTGATCTCTGGAGACTTTACAGCTCCTTGGCTATTGGGAGGAGATAGCTACTTGTCTCTCTCAAGGTCCTGGTGGTAGTAGCTTTTTATCAGTAGCCATCCCTGGGGGAGAAAGAAGATGCCTCTACCTTTTGGGTTAAAATTGAAACGAACTCGACGTTACACAGTATCCAGCAAAAGTTGCTTGGTGGCTCGCATCCAGCTGCTCAACAGTGAATTTGTGGAGTTCACGCTTTCGGTGGAAAGCACAGGCCAGGAAAGTCTGGAAGCAGTGGCTCAGAGGCTGGAACTGCGGGAGGTAAGCAAACTGTTGAGCGAAGGTGTGATTTTTGACTGTGGTGCTAGATGACCTATGTGGTGAATCCTTACCCTTTGGGGCAATGGATTTAGCATCAGTTACCCTGTGTTCCCCATGTTTCTTCAGCTTCTGGTCTTGATGGGGACTTGGATTGCTCCAAAACAGTTGCAAAACTTACATTACAGAGATAGGGAATGCCCAAGGGAAGGGCATGTGAGAAGTGGCAGTGAATAGAAGCTTAGAGGGATAAACAAAGCAACTGTTTTTTAAATTGGACAATGCTGAAATGCTGTTAAAAAAGCCCCCACAAAGCAACGAAAAGGAATTTTCTGCCTAAGCAACACAGTTAAGAATTACTGCAAGACTTGAGAGAACTTTTAGCTAAGGATATGAAAGAAAGAGTGTTATTTGTGTGCATGTATTGTTTTTTTTCTTTCTTGGTAGATTACAGCTGTGAAAGGAACCTAAAGCACAAAATGTGATAAGCGTGCCAGTGATCAACTGTTTGTATTACTTGTTCAAAAACATGTTTGCAGAAACTGCCTTGGAGCAAGCATATGGTCATTTAGATTGAACGCTGGCCTCATGAGGAAACATGTTTTCCACCAATTGAATCTGTATGAATCTGTGTAACCTTTCCCCCCCAAGTTCCTTACTTGATATTTTGAAGGATCCTTTTGCAAGTGAAATTTGCTGTTCTCCCACACATTTAGTGATTCTTTATACATCTGTATTGAGTGAATTACTTCTAAAATGTTGTGTTGCAAAATGTTGCTTATAGGAGTCTACATAGATTACCAACATACCAACCAATGTCATTGTTTTATAGTTTTGTTTAGCACAGGTGGATTTGATTGCAGTAGTTCAATGCTCTCGATCCTGTGTAAACTGACATTTCTCACTAGAGTCTCAAAAGGTTTAGTTCATTTTGTAGTCATTAGACTGTGACAGCATGTGCACTTTTGGTGGTCAGGAGGAGGAAAACTTGTAATAAAAGCTTAGGGTTGCTGAAAAAGATGCTTTTGTTGTGTTATGTGGTCTGCCATATAGTAGTGTTTTGAATATGGAATTCAAATACAGGGAGGAAACCCTAGGCTTGGGTAACCAAAATAAGAGTCATCATGAGAATACTTACTGTCTTATAACTATGATTTTTTTAAACGGTTTTTCATTGTCAAGCAACTGCTTGACACTGACATTGACATTTCTTGACATTGGCATTGACATTGTCAAGAAACTGCAAGTTTCAACTGCTTGAAACCTTGCTCAAATGTTGCACAAATAAATTTAGGACTCACTTCTGCAAGTATTTATTACTGTAAACAGCATGGTTACTGTAGGATTTCTTAGTAGGAAGTGCTATATATAGTCAGTTTTCAGATTTTTTTTTATGTTTGGAAAATAATAAATAAATGAAATAGATTTGAATCTATTAATCTGTGTTTGTTTTCAGTCCCAATATGCATTCTTGTGGATTCTTCCAGTATTTTCTTTAACTGCGTAGTTATTTTGGAAAAAATATAATGTTGTACAATGATATGACTTCTTTATTTCATCTTGCTCCTTCTAGCAAATGGAGAATCTAACTACTCTCATAGCTTTAGTGTTTGTTTAGAACACATCAGATATCATAGATTTAGCATTCAGTTACTGTTGTGTGAATGGAGTTTGTCAATGTTACATATCCACTTTCAGATGTCACTGCAAAGTCAACAGAAAGTAAAGAATTTTAGCTGTATTTGGTTTGTAAAACACAAAGGCTTTGTCTTCCTAAATGATGACTTCTAGCTTTCATTGAACTTGTTACAGAGCATTGGAGATGCAAGTTTTTCCAGCTATTCTTCATTATCTTTTTTCTTTGGAGCTACTCCTAAAAGTCTGTTTAAAAAAAAGAAATAAAGATAGCAGTTCTCTCAATTAAGAGTCATACATCAGACTGAGGGAGTTGACAGTACACTATTGAACTCTGAGCAGATACCTTCAGTCATGCATTCTTGCATGGATTATTTTGGCAGGAAAATGTGTTGCAATAAAAGGGAATGGAAAATAGAGATATAAATTACTTTCCAGAGCTTGCATTCAAAAAATGTTGCTCTGCCTTTAAATAATCAGATTTACCAGGCAGATAATGAATCATTCCTGACTGCTTGCTTAGTAGAAAGATTTTGGAAAGAAAAATCTGTTCAGCGCTTTGCTTCGATCTGTAGAAACAACATTAGACCTTGACACTGTAAAATACTAAGTACTTTCTTTAAGATGTTGCATACTGTTAATGCACTAAGCACCCTTATAAGTGTGAATTCAAAGTGTTAGACATGAAAGTGTGACTGCTTATTTGAATACTGAGACTTAATGCAGTTATGAATGCCAAGGCACCAGTTTCAGATTACTGTATATGGACTACACAGTTATGACATGCAGTTCCCATGCACCTCCAGAGCAGTTTTCTGCATGAGGTTTGAGGGGAATCTCTACGTTTTTACACATTGAGTGCTAAAAAAATGTGAATATCACTTTCTGTCTTCTGTAGTCTGCAATTACTGAACTTGGACAGTGAATTGAATGGCTTGCTTTTAATGCTGTGATACCTTTAATGTAATTGCTTTAACAGATCACTGTGTAAATGAGTAGTCTTATATTAGCATTGTGTGGCCAAGCGCTAGTTTTCTTTTGATTTTTCTGAGTTTAAAAGAACTATGCTGTTATGGACACATTGTTAGGGTTTAGGAAGTCCTAAGTATGTTGCCAATTTTAGTTTTTTACTGAATGGTAAACTTCACAGAAAAGTGAAATGAATGCTTTAAACTAAGAACAACATCTGGTATTCCCAGAATGTGACTCATCAGCAGCGGGTATGCAATCCAGCTCTCTTAAACTGAGGAACTGGGGAAAGAAGACAAAGGGAAGAGGGAACGTAAGTTACTTACCTTGTGTAGCACAGCCTGTCTTTTATCCTGTGAGAGAACTATAACCAAACTTGATCTATGCAGAAAGCTGTATTTGTTGCAGAAAACCATTCTGGAATTACAAGTTTTGAAAAATGCTGAGAGCTCTGATTGTTGACTACCTTAAAAAGTATGTGCAACACTGCTCATCTTGCATCTAGGGCATAAGTATACAAATGAAATACTTGAACACATAGATCTTTTTCTTTTTCAATGTTAATACAGCTAGATATCTATAGGATGTTTGGCAGGAGATGTTACAAGTGATCTACTTCTCTTGCTGGATCTTCTTTTATTTGTTTTCTAATAACACTTCTAAACCAGAAAGAAGGGACAAATACTGAAGATGTGTACAAGCAGAGTCTGACTTAACTGCTTCTACTGTGTAGAGATTTGGGCTCGAGTACAAGAACTAATGGTAGGGAACTTCTGTGAAGAGTATGTATTGTGCATATGCAAGTTCCTGTGTTTGTTTTGGACATGAATAGGGAAGAAGGAATCAAGGTTATCCGGAGCCTGAATAACTTTGAAGTTCTGAAACAGTGCTTCAGAAATGCTTGAACTATGCTGTAAAACTTCTAAAATATCAGCTGCTGTTTGGAGAAAACACAAAAAATGCCTTTAATTCAGTGTCATGGTTTCTTAAATGTGTGTTGTGCATATGTAAAGAGTTTTTAAAATAAGACCAAGTGCAACCATAAATATATGTATATGTATCAGTAAACATATTGACTGGCAAATAAAAGTTAGGCCAAATCGTGACAGAAGGATCACTAACATAATTATGTTTATGCCATGCCCTGTGTCAAAGCCTGGCAAAATTTTAGGTAATCTTTGGAGAAAGAAGAGGAGAAGCAGTGCTCATACTTGGGCTCCTATGCTTGCCTCTCTGAACTAAATTTTCCTTCAAATTGGAAAAGGAGAAATTGTCATGGATGAAAGTATATAAAAATGCAGACTTTCAGTGTGCAATCTAATTAATTTAAAAGATAAAAATACTTTATTAAAAAGCAGACTTGACTCCATCTAAAACATGCATTAATTATAAGTGTGCTGTAATTGTTATTTATGAACCAAGATAAATTGAAGGACAAAGCAGTCAGTCAAATATCAGTAATCGCCTCGGTGCAATTATTGTAGTTCTTCCTTTTTCTGAAGGAAAAATGCTATACAAGCAGGTGATGGATTTGCACGCGGTTGTACTGCACTGAGCAGCACAAAATTAAGGTTTTTTCATGAAAGCACTAGTGGCAACTAGGACACCTTGCGCCTCGTTTCTTTGGCTTTTTTTTTTAAAGTTAGGTCAAATTTTGAATGTACCACATAATTCTATTTTTTCATTGTTACAATGTCTGTATATTGCTGTACAGTTCTGTACTAACTTTGACAGAAGAGGTTTTCTTCTGAAGCAAAGATATCAGTTTATTGTTTAGTATTTTTGACCATTTTGAAATTTTGCTTTTTCCTGTTGTAAAGCAATGTGAATTTAAGCTTCTGATGAATGGGCACATGATACTCCTTTTAATGTCAGTGCTGTGTAAGGCATGAGTTAAAAGCAGATATTCGAGTCCATCCTTCTTGGAGCCTTGGGCAGTGGTAGGGAAAAAGTAACATGATTTTTAGAAAAAGTATGTTTCTACATGTCTTGGTCATGCTGATAACTGAGTTGTTTCTGCAAGAGGTTAAAATGTGTCTTGGATACAATGTTTTCCGTGCGCTGTGAAGGTATTGCTCTTCAGCTTGTAGATTAGCTACTTTACCTTTGTCAATGTACTGATGAATAGAATCTGCCTTGCCTGTCCAAAGACCATTTATTCAAGACATTTGCAGGGTGTAAAACAGCGTATTGTGATTTGTGCAATGTTTTGATTTGAATACATTAGAATGTGTCAGATTATCTGGCAAAGTATTGATTTGGTTTATTTCATATCGCTGCTGTTTTGCTATAAGCTGTAGTTGGCAACTGTTTCATTTAAATAGCATTTAGGAAACCTATATTGAAGTAGTTAGGAGAAAATAATTGTGCATGTGTGTTGGAAAAAAATTTCCATTATGAAATAACTAAGACTTAAGACAGACTTCTCTCTGTATTCATATAGCTACCCTGCTAAATACTCCCTGTGGCAGCTACAGTTGAAGATCTTGTCAGTACTCGAACAATAAAAACAGTGTAAGCAAAAGTACCCTAATGTGAGTAGCTTCAAGATGGGGAAAAGGGAGAGGGTTTTGTGGGGCTAGCCAGCAGTCCTCCTTTTTCTGGAAGAAGAATTGTTTTTTGTAGTATGTAGAGGAGTGCAGCTTTCCACTCAGTGACTGGTACCTGCAAGACTCATGGGTTTTTTTCACCACTTCCAGGAAGTCTTGGATCTTGTACACTCGCCAGTCCAGGATCCTCCAAATCCTTTCTCCCCTAGAGATTGGGAAGATTTGTGGAGGAGGTTGTCTGCTGTGATAAGAGTGGAGTTTCTGGAGAATTTTCAAGGCTTCTTCTCTCCTTCTGTAGTTCTTAACATTGGGTGTAGGGTAAAGCTTTCACTTGGTATCTGGCAGTTGTGCACAGTACAGAATTACTGGCCCAGTTCTTCTGCATGCAGTTTATTTAAACTGTGATACCCTGATGGCAGGAGCTGTTTTGTATCTAAGCATATAATAAAGCTAGACACAGTGGAGCCCTTGGGCTATCTGGGATTTTGTAAGTCCAACTGCAGTGCTTATCCTTTGGTAATGGGAAGGTGTTTCTAGCACTCCGTATAGGAGAGCGTTATGGCTTGTTTTATTTGTATGTATCAGTGTGAAAGAGGAAAAGCCTGAAAATTTATTTTAATTGTATTATTCTGTAAACCCTGTTATTGTTTTCTTTTTTATTCTTGCCTCACATTTTAGGATGGTGATTCCTCAGGTCACTGCACCCTTGAGGCAGGTGGCAGATTGCAGTAATTAAAAAGCACTTTATTAAAAATTTGAAAACAGTTCTGTTTTCTAGTCTATTTGTAACCTGAGAGATGCTCTGTAAGATTAATAATATAGGATATGGAAATTAGCTGGGAAATACATAAGTTTGAAGTAAACTTTAGACATTGCTGTGCCTTGGGGAATGTGTGGTAAAGTCTGTGTGTACGCCGTGCTTCCATCCGCAGAAAGCAGTTAGGGTTTTTTTCCTTTAGTCTGGAGTTTTATAGAGAATGATCTTTCTTCTTTTTCTTTTTTCTTTTTTTTTTCTTTTTCTTTTTCTTTTCTTTTTGTTTCCTTTTTTTTTTTTTTTTTAAGATCCACAACGCAGTAGGGTTTTCTCAAAATCCTAGAGAAAATAACTTTTTCTTTATATAATACTTCCAAAAAAAAAAAAAAAAAGAAGGCACAGTCGAGTTTGAGGATCATAATAGGTGCTGTTAAGTTCAAGTGAGAAGATTACACATATTTTATATCTGGTGTATACATTTGTCATTTTTATTTCATTTCTGGATAGTGTAAACTGTGACCAAAATAGACCCTGAGATCCTATATTAAAACATTTTATACCGCTAATCAGAGTAACTGATACATATAAATTATGTTTAGATTAGAGTCAAAATGGAATTATATTAGGGATGACGCTGATCCACATTGAGGAAAATAAACCAAAATGCAGCACTTAGTTGTAGCTAACTAATATGAGACAGTTGGTACAGGAAAGAAGGACTATCTCATTGGTTCAATTTCAAATTGCAGAGCAGCTGAGCAAACTATGCTCAATGGATGTGGAAACTGATGAAAATTTGAAGATTTAAAGTTCAGTTTTTAATGGGTTTGTAAAAGATAACACTGTTTTTAAAAACGGTGTTATTTAATTCACATCCAAGAATTTCTGAGCCAGTTGTTTCTCTTTGTCAGCACCAATTCTATAATGACATAGAATCACATAATAGTTTAAGTTGTAAGGGATCCCTGAGGGTTGTATGATCCCACCTTCTGCTCAGAGAGACCACCTTGGATCAGGGATTGCCTAGGTGAGTTTGAGTGCCTCCTAAGACAGAGATTTGGCACCTTCTTGGACTACCTCTTCCAGTGTTTGGCTAGTCTTGTGAAATTTTTCCTGATCTAATTGGAATTTCCCACATTACAGCTTGTGCCCAGTGCTTCTTATACTTGCAGTAAGCACTTCCAAGAAGAGTCTGTCTCTGTCTTCTCTATACCTTGCTTTTAGGCAATTGAAATCCACAGTAAGATTTTACTTTAGCCTCTTAGGACTGATCAGCCCCATTTCTCTGACTCTCATATCATGCTAAAAAATGGGATATAGCTGCCTACAGTAACGTAGTTTTGTGGTGTTCATACCTGATGAAACTGCTCTGCTTAGCTTAGGAAATCTGTTTTATTTCATAGATGAAATCACTCCATGCCCACCAAACTTGTGTTGGCCTTTTGGTACTTTTATGTTCTTGATGACTCTTAAACTTTCATGCAAAAAATGCTTACTATTCCTGTCTGTAGTGACAGAAAGCAGCTAGATAGAAAGTAACTGTGCAGAAATTATATACTCTTTTTATTTCTATTTGATTTTCTTTGTAGGGGTTGGATCATGAATAAGTCACTAAAATAAATGAACCTCAAAGCAGTGTTAATCTTAACAGCTTAACATATTTTAAGAATTATGTCATGACATTCTTTTTAGCATTGGGTGTTGTCCTGAGCAGCTAATAATAAAATGTTTTAGCAATGAATAAAAATGGATTCTATTTTAATCAGTGTGAATATTCCAGGGTGCATAAGCTCCTCTGAAAACTCACAGGATCAAATTCTGCCCTTGAAGTCAAGTAAAAGGTTTGCATGGAAGTCAGAAGACAAGCTTTGCTCCACAGTGTTTTGCTTGGCTTTCATTTTACTTTTGATAGTCGAGACTGGGGGAGTCCGTAAAGGAAAATACTGTGGCAGAAAAATCGTATTTAAAGATATGCTGGATTCCAGAGAATATTTTAATATGCAGAAACATTTTTCTTAGTCTGTTGTGCCAGTAATTACTGTGCTGTGCGTAGGCAAGAAAGTCTTTTAAAGAAACAGGCCAGTGCAGATGATCATCATGCCTTAACAATAGGCTCTACGTCAGTTTAGACTTAAGGGTATAGAACCAGGAGTATCTTAAGTCTTTCAGCTTTGTTGATGTGCTTCTGTGGTTCTGTAGCTGTTTCCGTTAAGTTTCAGTCTCTGCCATGGCCTCTGCACTCACCCAGAAGGTTGTGGTCCAGCATTTCGGGTCACACTCAGCCCAGGGCTGATGCAGTTGACCTGTTGGGCAGGTCGGCTGAGACAGCACAGTAGACTTTCTTTTTTGAGCTCTTCCTAGCGAGTGGGATCAAATAGCTCATGGCATATAGATCAACTGGTTTTGGGTTTTTTAAATTTTTTTGTCCTGTAATTTATTTACCATCTTGCATTATATATACATTACATTTATAACACTTGGCAGTTACAGAATGTCAGCATCACAGTCTGATTTTGGCTACTGTGATTGTGCACATGATGGTAACAGTCTTGTAATGAAAAAGAAATACAACTTTTTGCATGCATTCGTTTCCTCATTAAGCCTGAGGAAGCATTGAGGACTAGTCATTTGGTACATTTTATCCTTTTCAGTGTGTGATGTTACAGTTAACCTAGTATTTCTTTGGCAATGGAGCCTCTTTGCTGCTACTGTTACAGTTTCTAACATCTTGTGGAATCTTAAGGTACTGTCTTCTCAATATCTTTGTTGGGTGCTGGGGATTACCACACACTACATTTTATGGTTGGCAGATTGAAGCACAGAAATAAAAGCAAATGTTGTCCAAGGTATCAGCAAACTTAATGCACTTAGACTGAGAAATTTAGAAAACAGTGTTGTTTATAGGATTTGCATACAAAGCCATATTCCTTTTATCCTCTTGAAACTGGAAGTATTTATGACTTCTTAAATTTGACTCTTAGTTTTCAGAAGTCAGAATAAAGACCACAGAGTGTCCACCTGTGAAAAATTTGGTTTGTAGGATTCGATGTACAAGAGAACTCTGCAATGTGGGAATACAGTCTGTTTCTGTATGGTGATTTTTAAGCTTTCCCAAGCATGAAGCTATTTTGTATATATCAGCGTTCTGCCTTTTCTCCAGATATCAGTCTACCCTCTTCTAGTTTAAAGCCATTACCCCTTGTCCTATCTTCCACTATACCGAAAAACTGTTTTTTTTCGTCTGTGACTGGTTCAATTTCAATTTAACTTTTGTATTACAGCCTGCCTTTTTATCAAATAGGAGCAAAGTTGTCTTAGAGTTTGCAGAATGGAATCTAAATTAAGGTTAAATGAGCAGATTTCATCCTAAGAGTTTTTTATATCTTCTGAATGCTGTTTTCATGATTACATGGGAACAGTAATTTTAGAGGATTTTTATTTTTTTTAATATTGGATAAAAAAAAAACCAACAAAAGCTGCCAACAATCACTTAAAACTCTGTTGATGCTAAATTAGAGAGGGGCAAAGTAGTACATTTTGCCAGTATGCAACATCAAAAGAACATGGTGCATTACAATTGGCTCCAATTTCCCAGTTTTGCTAATTTAGCAGAGAATGGAATGGAATGCCTTTATGGAATAAAAGCCTTTATTTATTTAATGCTAAACCTTGATTTTTGTGCCTACAATTATTTTATGATCTGTGCTGATACAGAGCACTGAGTTCACCGCTTTCCCTGAAGCTTGGGATGTAGCATACCTGCCTATTCTGTGGTTGTTACACTCATAATCAGCCTGTCGGAGCTGTAAGGAACAGCCAGAAGCCCATAAGCGTAGACTTGTCATCCTGTTCGGACTATAAAGTAAGAGGATGTATGTACATGATTTTTACAGATGTGTATATAGACAAGTTTTCACAGGAAAGTACTAAAGTGGCCTTTACTACCAGCTGTTGCTCCCAAGTGAATTTCAAATCTGTGCTCCATGAAGCGTTAAAATGCTAGAGCTTTTGGAAAAACAACAGTAAATACTTCATTTGCTAGGTAGACTCTTTTCTCAAGTCTAATTAATAGAAATTATTGATATAAAAAAATCACTATGGTGAGCAGTCATTTGTTTTATGAAACTTTATCCTTGATAGCTTTATTTTGTATAAGTTAAAAACATCTGATAATATATGAAGTGTTTGATTAAAGGTGTTCGCATTTCTACCATTTCTACATATGATAATGTAGGAAGGACTTGGAGAATTCTCATGTAAATGCCTACAGATGCAGTTGGTAATTCGTAGCGTTCCCTTATCTCCCTCCCTCAATTAATAACCTTGTAATTACAATTTCTAGTTTTGCTGTGATAATGACAGGAGTATTTTCCAGTCCATGTCTGTTTGCTGGTCCAGAACTGAGTGAAATGAATACTTCAGGAGCAGATTTTAATCAGTTTAAACACAGTGGAGAAATTTAAATTTGAGTGGCTCTGTAGTGTTAGGAAAATTTAGGTTATGAATGATAAAAATGAAAAATGTTAGGTTAAGAGTGATAGGAAAATATTCTGGTCCAAACTCCTTCTCAGAAATCTAATCAAAGTTAGCTTGTGTAGCTCAAGATGTTGTCCAGTGGGAGTTTGACATTCCAGGGATGAACATTCCTCAGCCTGTTAGGGCAGTCTGTTCCAGTACCTACTGTATTTTGGTTTTGGCTTGGTGAAAAGTTGCTTGCTCAAGCAAGGAAGCTTGCTGCTGCATCTGGACATCATCTTGCTCATGGGATGAGCCATACATGTGCTTTAATGAGCTTGTCTTTGACTGACCAGCTGTCATGTGCTCTTTTGTCCTTTGGCATCCCATGTGAGCCTGCTTGCCAGTGCCCCAGAGAAGCCATTCTTTGCTTTCACACTGTCCAATGTAATTTTTTATTTGTCTTCCTCACTTCCTTTAGTTTTTCTGTCACACATAAATGCTTACTACTAATACCTGTGAGTTGCTACAACAGGGCCAGGGACTGTTTGCAAATAAATAATAGGTTTGGTAATTTTTTAGGTGGGGGCCTTGTGTACATGGATTGCTTATCTGGAAGTAGTCTGCTTGTGTTGTTAATGTCTCTCCAGTTCTCTGAGTTTTCAAACCCCCATAACATTAATGTTTTAAAACCTTTATTTCTAAGTAGCAAGACTTTCATGCAATATATTTTATCTGCTATGTTAATATTAACTGTTTTTCATCATTGAAATGCCTCTTTTTCAGATTACCTATTTCAGTCTGTGGTATTACAATAAGCAGAATCAGCGCAGATGGGTAGATTTGGACAAGCCTCTGAAAAAGCAGCTGGACAAATATGCCTTAGAACCAACTGTGTATTTTGGAGTAGTGTTCTATGTGCCTACTGTTTCTCAGCTTCAGCAGGAAATTACCAGGTAAACTTCATACATGTGTCTGTAGTTTTGCTTTCAACATTCTGAAATATATGGCTAATTTAAAAATTGTCTGCTTCCCCCACACACCCCTCTACAGAAGTGGAAATTATTACTTTAAGCAGAATTTATGTTCAAACTGTGTATTTAATTTCCCTTTGAATATTTAAAATATGTGATCTTAGAAAGGTATTGAAAACTGTTTTCAGTAATAGGCTTTTTCAGCAATACTTGTATGATTAGACTTTTAATTGGTTTCCTCCCTTTATGTTAGCTTTGATATCATATATTCATTTCTACTGTGAATTTGGGGAACATCAGAGAAGTGGTGCTGACTGCAGGGGGAAAGTGAAATTGAGCATATGAGTAGCCTGTTATTCCTGTGGGCCTATATATTGGCTTATAGTGACCTTAATGTGTATAGTTTTTTCTGATTTAGTTATTATTTTTTAACAGGCAAATGAGTACAAACTGGATTACAAACATATATTTGTTATTTCAGAAATCTGTGTTTGTGTTAATTAACCCATTCAAGCTGGTAACTTCAAGCTGGTCCTCCTCTGAGTGAGGAATTGAACCAGATGATCACTGAGGTCCTTTCCAGCTTAATTTATTCTGTGGTTACATGAAACTGTCTTTATATACTCTGGTGCTAGAATACCTTTCCAGAGACCTTTCCCACTAATTGTGGTATGAAAGCTTTTCAGGGAGGTAAGCCTCTTCATGGAGACACTGGTGCTTTAATGTGTTGCTCAGTGCCTCGCGGCTTTAAGATTCTTTTTTATGTAATACCTGTGTTAGTATTTCCTTTCTAGAAAAGTGCTAAGTGTGGGGCTTTCTCTCAGCAATTTTACTGGCTTAAAAATAATTCTTTGTCTTCTTTTTTTTAGTCTTTGGTTCAGATTCTGTGTTCGTTGGTATGGTAGGATGCATTGCAGTAAGATACATGTTGTGTTGCATTGAATACTACATTGCTGGAAAGACCTTGCATATTCTTCTCTGGCATTAAAGAATATAATGTTTATGCTGGAGCTTTAATAGCAGTTTTGCAGTGTGTTGCCATGTAGAAAGAAAGAATTCATTTGCCAACCTTATACTGAAGTCCTAGAGGATGGTACTTGCCTTGATTTCCAATAGTGAGAATCTGGATTAGTTTCAGAAGTCAGTGGTTTTTTTCATGCCTTTTCAATATAAATGAGATTGAGCGTGTTGAGGCAAATTTTTTTTAATGTATACCAGGAAATGGAAATGGACAAAAGGGATGGTATTTGTACTATCACAGGGTAGTGTCAAGATTCTGCATCTGCATGTTTACTTTTAATAACAGCTCTATAGAAAGAGCTTATGTTCTACTGCTGGACTGGGAACATTTATTTCCCCAAATGCCTCGATATGTGGTGGCTTTTTCCTTACCTTTCTTCTAAGGCCTGGGTTTAGGACCAGCTGTTCTTGTGTGTGTTGTATAAGGATGTTAACTACTGTCATACAGCATACTGCTCTTTTCTAGCAGGATCCAGAAGACTCTAGCTAATATTTATAAAATGTCACCTTTTTTAACAGGCTGGTTAAATAGGGAAGAAAGTTGCCTTTTAGCCTGATGAATATCTGTGCGTAGTTCACCTGGCTTTTCTAGTCACAGAATGCTTCCATGTTCTCAGTATTAAAACCTTCCTTCACAAGAGGTAATGTGCAATACGAGAAAGTTAAGCAGCTTTTAAAAGTAAACTTACTGAAGACAAATGTCTTTCTTGGCAAAGTGAAGGATCCAAATGGTGAGGAGGATTGCCCTTCACAAAAACTGGGGAATGCAGAGAGGAATAGGAAATGCAGGCATGTTTATCTGTATTCTCTTTAAATTAACATGACCATATTAGCTTTTTCTTTATTTCTTGTGTAGGTATCAGTATTATTTGCAATTAAAGAAAGATATCTTGGAGGGCAACATTCCTTGCACGCTAGAGCAAGCAATACATCTGGCTGGTTTAGCTGTTCAGGGTAAGTTGTGCTAACTAGCTAACACTGCATTAGAAGCTTTGCTGATGTATTTTCTATTGCAGTTTTTCTGTTTATCACTCAAAGACTGAATTCCATAAGTTATGAAAGACTTATTCCTTGGAACTTCCTTGCATAGGCTGAAGAGGGGAAACAGTGGGATCAGTGGGCCTGAACTTGTGGCATTTCTGTGCAGTCCTCAGAGGCGTGCATGGGTGTCTAACATGGAGTTGGGTTTGAGTTAGACATTAGAGTTCCTTTGGGGGCAAAAACTTCAGTTGTCTGCTTACAGACCTTTCATCTGGTTCTGTTAATAAAGATGCTTTATTCTGACATGGTAACAAAAGGAACAAACATGCTTTGCTAAATCAAACTTGAATGTACTTGTATTTCTGTGTTTTCTCCCAAATATTCTAACATGTAAGATTATTTCAAGTTAGTATGCAAGACTGTTGACAATTTCTGTGTTCACATTGCTACTGAAGACCCATTTCTGTGATACCGACTTGAAAATAGCCGCTTTATTTTTCCTGACTGGGATCAGATGAGATACAGTAGACACCAGAGAGCCACCAGTTCTAAGTCTGTCTGCATCGGTCATGTCTGGTATTCCCTGCTGACATGCTTGTTAGATCTTAAATCTCTCAAAATAAAAAGTTTTTAATGGCGGCAGCAGCTTTGGTTAGTGTTTGTATATTGCTACACAGCAATTGCCACTGCAGTACATCTAACAGTAAATGTAAATCTGCCAAAAATTGAAAGGGACTTAAAATCATTGGCAGTACATATGACTTGGGTTTTTTTTGGGTTTTTTTATTACATTTGTTGGTAGTATCACATTAAATATGATGTTTATGCTTTTTGAAAACGTGGTTACCAGTAGAGTACGGTGAATTATGTTAGTACCTTGTTTGTATAATGCATCTGTTTAATGAATTTGTGAATCTGTTTAATCTAAGCCAGGATTTAATGGTTTTCAACTGACAAAATCTTGCTTTGTTATTTTCATATCTCTGGACAGTGTAAAAGTCTATCTTCTCAGTGAGCTGTTTATAGAAATATTTCAATATAATCCTGTTTCCAGATGGAAAATATTTATCCTTTTAGCTTTCATATTCCTTTTCAGTCTCGTGTAAGAGAGAAACTGTATGTGACTATAAAACAGTGAAAAAACAAGTCAGAAAAAGCACAGGTAAATTAATGTGCTCCAGTGACGGCAGTCACTTATACGAGCTAGGTGGGTTAATTTGAGCTGGTGAACGAACAAAAGCAGTTGTTTGCTGTTTTCAGGTGAACTCACTTCAAGAGTAATCTGTATTTTAAATAATTATCATAGGCTAATTCTAAACACTGCTTTGTCTTAAGTGCTGTGTTGGTGTAGTGTGTCACAAGTCCTCCCCTTTCATTGCAAATAACTTGCATATTAATTGTTAATCCTGAATACGAATTTGGTTCCTAATGTCTCTAAAATTATACTGTTATGGATGGATCTGTATCCTTGGCGTTTGTGTTTATATTTCTGGAAGCAGCTGTTCCATACCAACTGCTGTTTCACAGTTTCTCCTGTGAGGCTGGTACATAGCTATTACAATTTAGACTGCTTTATTTCTCTTATTTGAAGCATTGGTTAGCTTTTTCCTGGAAATAGAAAAAGAGGCAAATTCCGTGAGATGCCATTTGGCATGAGACAAATTCAAAACTGTTATTAAAATCAAACCTGTTATTAAGCCCCAGAGTCTGGGAAGGCTTCTAGGTCCCACTTTCTGTGTGTCTGTGCAGTGTTTGAGTGCAGCTGCAAGTTACAGCAGTGTATTGGCACTATTCTGCAAGTAATTTAAGTATCTGACAGGAGGGAGTAAAGAATATGGAGCCAGACTTTTCTCAGGCAGTGGGTGCAAGATGAAATATATTAAGTTCTGTCTAAATGTGATAAAAGTTTTCTGTTGTGCAAGTGGTGAGACACTGGAAACAGATTGCTCAGAGAAGCTGTGAAGTTTCCATCTGCTATATTCAAAATTTGACCAGAGAAAGTTTTGAGACAGTGTGCTGTAGCTGACCTTGCTTAGGGCTAGACCTCCAAAGGCCCCTTCTGTCCTCAACCACTCTGGGATTAAAAAATTAAACAATTAAAAACCCAAGGAACTAAGGAACTTGGAGCAACGCTCTGATTGTTTTATCGTTTCTCCTTTCCTGTCCACAAGGAACCTTACCAGTTTTTCAGAACAAGGTTAAAAGATGGGATGTGTTTTTAGTTTTCCTCATCATAAACATTGCTGGTTAGTTTGTTACGTTGTTTTGATTTCAGATCATAGTTCAGTAGGATGGAGATTTGCTGCTTGGAGATCCTGCTGCAATTAATTGGGTATTGAATCATTTTATTGCAAATGTTTGAATCCAAGAAATTTTGTATTTTTTAGCTGATTTCGGAGACTATGATCAGTATGAATCTCAGGAGTTCCTACAAAGATATGCTTTGTTTCCAGTGGTAAGTACTTACTTTAAATTGATAAATGTAAATTCTTAAATTGATAAATTTAAATCTTTCTTCAGATTGGTAAATGCAAGTTATTATTAAAGACTCCATAATCCATCCAGTTTACTGCTCCCTAGATTGTCCAACTCAGTAAAGCTTTTCTTTGAGACTGGAGTGAGTCATATTACACAGAAGCAAAGATGTTGCAAGATCTTTTTAATTTCATTGTATATTACACTGAAAAGAAGGTTGGGGTGGAGATGGGAAAGTGAGTAAAACTTCAAAACAGTACTTGTGCTTTTTGGTTTTGTTTGTGTGCATATTACAGCACTTAAGCTACAGGAATAGAGTGGAGGGTTGACTTGCCAGTGTAAAGAAACTGTAACTAAACTTAACGTTGTAGAACTTTTGTATTTCATTCTATAAATGCTATCTTACCTTAAGGGTTGGCTACAAGAAGAAAAAATACTGGAAGAAGCAACACAGAAAGTTGCCTTGCTACATCAGAAGTACAGGTAACATTTCTAGCACTCTTCATTACTTAATTTTGATGTGATTACTTCAGTAGCTCAGGACATTGGGAATTAGTTGGACTAATTTCACCTCCCATTTAAATGAGTTTTTCACTGATACGTCTGTATTAAAATTACAATATATTTTCTTCTTCCTGAATGAAAGTGAAAAGAGAACAGAATGACCAGTAAAATAAGTGAGAGGATTCTGCTTGAAAATTAAGAATACAGACACAACTGAGTAGTACGGCTTTATCTGCATGTTTCTGAAACTTGTTTATAGGAAGTTGTGACCCCAGTAAGCATGTTCCTTGATAAACAACATTGGCAGATACTGACGGCGGTAGAAATATGGAGACAGTTACTGTGCCAGAATGCTTATGATCTAAAATAAAAGGTAGCTAAGATGCAGTAGTTCAAGACAAAGGAAAGTTAAATTCTCTGTTGTCAATTCATCAGTGAAAAAATGTTTGTGACTATGTGAGTAATACTGATTATTTCTTCCTGTATTGTTTTAAAAGAGCAGTTTGAAAATTTCAAATCCATTTATACTTGAAATACTTTTGTAAGAAGATTGTATGGTTAAGGTTCAGCAAAGAAAACTTAATCTGCATAACATTAGGAAAAAGTGAAGAAACAGAGATTGATGATTGAAGAAGTATTGAGAGACGTAAGAATGAGCATGACAACTTTTTGCAGCTGACATAATGTCTTTTGTGAGATCAGCTGAGGTAGGTAGGGAAACAAGCTTTTAACCCCTGTGACAATAAGTCTGTGAGAAAACTATCTTTGCCAAGTGGTCTAATTAAAAAAAAAAAATATTACCTCTACCTACAGGTCTTCTCATGTTTTCAAACCATTATAGTTAAAACTCAGCATTTAGAAAATGAGACTGTTCTTCCTGAGATGTGAAGCATCAAACTTCATCTTGGTACTTAACAGGTATACTGCAATAGGAGAAATTCAGGTCTTGAACACATGCCACAGAAAAATCATTCTGATATAATGAGAAAATCTGGTGACAATGATGGATGTCAGGAAGAATGTGATACTTGTCTGCCATAAGCAGAGATTATAATTTTAACTGATCTTTGTTGCCATTTACCCCTAGAAATGCCTGAGATAAAGAGGTTACTAGAATCAAAGTGTAAAGGCTGAGACAAATATATCAGACTTTGGGATAGATGAAAATAGCATGATTGAGGGTTGCCTGGATGTCTCGTGGATGCTTTTCTAGCTTTTGACAGTGTCAGTCAGAGTAAAACAAAGATGATTTTTTCTTATTGACAGTACTAGCTGATAGTTATTTTCATTTGTAGAGGCCTTACTCCTCCTGATGCAGAAATGCTATACATGCAAGAAGTAGAGAGAATGGAGGGCTACGGTGAAGAGACCTATCCTGCAAAGGTAAACAGGGCTTTAATCTTTGTCTCAGTTCCTTCTTCCCCTATGTAAAAAAAGGGTTACTTCCTGCCAAAAAGAAATAAAACCCTAAACCACACCTCCCTTTTTCTCCCCCAGAATTGTTAAAGCAGTTGCTTCTCATGTAACTTTTCTTTCAAAGACTTTTTTCTGTATTTGCATAATATTTTGCAACTTCATACAGGACAGCCAAGGAAGTGACATATTCATTGGAGCGTGTCTTGATGGTATCTTTGTGAAACACAAAAATGGTCGTCCTCCTGTTGTATTTAGGTTAGTATTGTTCTTTCTTAAAATATCTTTGTGCACTTCACATTTTAGGTGTGTTCCTCACTAGCATGAATGTGAGGAATGTGATAGACGTGATGTGTGTTTAGTAATTTGATAAAACCTGAACATAGTCTTGTCGTTGTCACGCTACAGTGAACACTTAGATCCATTGGAATTTTTCAAAGTATTGACTGCAGGATGGATCTCTTTAAGTCAGATTAATTCAAAGAAATGAACATTTAATGTAAATTCCATTGCAAAACATTTGTGGAGTCAAAAAGGAACAATTCTCTATGCATAGAGCATCTTAAGTCCTGAGATGGGGACATCATGTTACTTAGAAATATTTAATTGTAAAATTATCCAGGAGTTCCTTTCATATATTACATATAAAAGAAATAGAGGAGAGTCACTTGGTAACATTTATTTCATTATTTTGAATTAATACATTGTTTTAGTTTATTATTTAATATTCTGAAGTTAGATTGTAGATATAGACTTGTATGCAGCTCACCTAACAGTTAAAATTCAGTCTTCATGTGAAACAGCCTGGTTCTCACTGACTTGGAGAGGGGTTGCTTGGGCATCTTTGGATAGAATTTGGAATAAATTTTTAAAAATACATATTGAAAGTTTGGGGTTTGGTGTGTTGTTTTTTTGGTTTTTTTTTTAATCTTAGTAATTTGTAGTCATTGCTAGAGCAAGGAAGGCTTTATACTCAGCGAACTTTAATCCTCTAGAATAGAATTGTTTGGCTGATTATGAATTGAAACTTGAAATCCTGTGATCCAACAGTTACTGGAAATCATGGTGAATTCCAGGGGTTAGAGAAGGTAGCGACTGTGTTTCCTGCTCTTAGTGGCTTTGTTTAATATAATTATTAAATACAGTACTGTTAACTGTTGTTCACAAAATTCCCTGTCTCTGCTCCTGAGAGGAGAGCTGAAGCCAAGCTCTTTTTAGTTGTGTAGAGTGGTAGAAGCACCCTACTCTGCTTTTTTGCAGAATGAAGCAACAAAATCTCTGCTGATGGATTTTCCAAGCGCACAGGGGAGAGGAATAAAGCTTTGTCCATTCATTTAACATAATTTCCCAAAGAACTGTGTATTCAGGATCTGTGTAAACATAAGAAAATACTTGCACATTGGAGAGCATCAAAGAGTATTCACATTCTGATTTCAGGATCTAGTTTTCTGCTCTTTGCTTATTTGTTGTGTGACTGTGGGCAGTTCTACTGGGGATAGATATACCATGGTATTTGGGTGGCAAAAAAGCATAGACAAGTGCAATTTACAAAGGCTGGTTTACGCTTCAGATTGGTTCAAGTCATTTCATAATTATGTCCATAAATGCCTATGAACCGAAGCCTTAAATTGCCTTTGTAATAAATCAGAATGGGGACACTACTGTTTCTCTACCTCACAAATCTGATTTTCAGTAACTATAGAAAATGCTATCAGCCCCATCTATGTGATGAAAATGGAAGTCATATAAACACCTTTAGGGAGTCCTGTGTGTAGATGGTGCTTTTCTCCTGTGTTTGTGTACTGCAGGATATTCTTTTAATAAATCAATGATATAGGCTTTATTTAAACTAACACAATACTAATGATCTAACCACATCTGTATTCGACAAGAAGTTGAAGAAATAAATGGTATTATATTTCTTGCAATTGAAGTTTTTCTCATTTGTCAATATGCAAGAGAGTTCTTGAAAATATGTATAACCATGCTTTAATGGCTTTGTTGAGTGTAGATTCCCCCCCACCATCCCCATCCCCTAGAGTGTATGGTTTGCGCTCAAGCTCTTGGGACATTATAATTTACTGATAACTAAATTTGTCTAAATTTGATTAAAAAAACCCCAAACCGAACAACAAAACCACTTGAAAGAATTTCAAGTGGAAGACAAGTAATAAACTTGTTAGTGTACATGTTGCACATCTTCAAAAGTGTTAGTCATATATATATTTTAATTCAGCAGTCATTGAATGGATATGGAAGTGATGGTCTGCAACTTGTTCAGATAGATTGAGGAACTTTTTATTTGTCCTCAGTTCTTTATCTGTGTTCTTGGTGGGTATTCTGTTCTTCAGTTGCATTTTCTGTGGTTTGAAAATAAGAGCTTGATAGTCATGTCCTATCATCTCCTTTGTTTGCAGGTGGCATGATATTGCCAATATGTCCCACAACAAATCCTTTTTCGCGTTAGAGCTGGCAAACAAAGAAGAGACAATCCAATTCCAAACTGTGAGTAGATTTTTACTTCTATTTTTTGCACTAAGGCATCAGTAAATAAAAACAAATTAAGACTGCTAATTTAACTCAAAGGATAAAACCTTCTTTTTCTATATTCAGCAACTTTGAACTGTATGAGTAAGCCCAAAGTAATAATTCTGTCTCTGGCTAGCTTTCTGCAGGAAGGCATTAAAAATCTGTCCTTTGATGTTTAGTACATTGACAAGTTTGGTTCAGATGGTCATAAACACTTTTATCCATTCTAGGAAAATTTCTAGCATGGTTTTTTGACTTTTAAATCAGTGGCATTGAAAGATAAACATCTTAGAACTTTGCTGGAATGGGCCATGTTGTTCCTTGCAGAATTAATTCTGTGTAGCATCTACAAGTTGCCTTTGTCAAAAAGACAGCTGTTGACAATCTTATGGCATGATATACATATACTGTAAACACACAATGTTAGTTTTATAGCTGATAAGAGTGTCTTCAACAAAAGGCTTCTACTTTCAACTTTCATAAATCTAATAAAATAGGCTAGAATGAATGTTCACATCCACAAAGTATAGTTTTAGGAAGAACCTGGTGACAGTAATGAAGTTATATTAAAATTAAATTAGTCAATGATAATTTAATCTTAAAAATTTCAGTGGCGTGCCTGAAAGCAAGTAAAGGGTATGCATATTTGGCTTAATATGCAAATTTTGGTTTTGTTTTTTGGCAGGAAGATATGGAAACAGCAAAATATGTGTGGAGGATGTGTGTGGCTAGACACAAATTTTACAGACTAAATAAATGCAGCCTGTAAGTAGAATACATTACCAGAACTCTCGGTGCCCTTGAAGCTTCCATAAGGAAGTGAAATCTTCTATAACCTCTGTGATGTCTTTACTGTCCTTTTCAGATGGTAGAAATTAACAAGTTAGGGTTTTTTTTCTTAATCTTTTTTGACAAAATACTTACTACCAGTTTCTCAAATGTGTTCTGCTTTATACAGAGGACATTATTAAACACTGAAATCTTAGCAAAAGTAACAGTGTTTGGCCCGTGCTGCTGGATCTCAGTGCTGTGACATGTTTTAGTTGCTTCAGGGGCTACTCTTACTAGAATGTTTGTGAGCTACTGGAATCACTGGGATTTTGGCCTGGGTTTGAGTGAACTGCTCTGAAAGGGCACTCTAGAGGCCTTTAGAAGGGTGGGAAGTGTATGTGAAGCACTCCTGAAATGTGCTGGATTGACAGCTGAGAGGTATGTGGTCCTTTGGATATCCATGGAATCTGTATAGCTCAAGTAGCACCAGTGCAAAGTAAATTTAATACAATTCATCAAATTAAATTTAAATGGGCTGATCTCCAACTTGTAAATCAAGAGCTGGAATTTTAGCTACTCCACTGGTACAGCTTTCCTTCAGTTAAGTTACTCCAGTAAAAGAACAGAGAATTAGACCCAGTGAATAGTCTGTCATTATAAAAGCATGATTCACAAATGTTCATGGGGTTCAGGATTGTATGGGAGGAGATACCTATGGAGGGGTTGGTCCAAATTTTACTCAGGCCAGTGGAAAGATGGTGGAATATTTTGTACTACAGTAAATCATTAGTGTGTTCAATGCTGATTTACATTAGAAGAACAAAATGAATTTGGAACAGTGTGAACCTCATACCTTTAAGCTTGTAAACCTGGCTGCCTTTTGAGAGGGATAAGAAATCTTGGTAGAAGTAGTGCATTTGTGGGACTTCTGCATTGCTATCCAAATAATGTTAGTTACGTGGTTCTGCATTGAATGTCAGTGTCTAGGATTACTCATTTTAACCCTTTCATCACAACATGGTTTTACTAATAAGTAAAGTCCTCAAAAAATCTTTTCTAATTATCTCTAGTCTAAGATTCCCTGTCATCTGGTCCTGTTGCTAAAAACTGTTTTATGCATGCCTGTATTAAGTTCAGGTTTTGTTGTTTGTTTTGTTTTGTTTTCTCTTTATCTGTACATACCTTGTCTTTAGAGACTCCCTGGACTCTCCATCTGAGGAGGGCTCTCAGAAATCTTCCCTCATTCTTTCCCTTCCACGCTTTCCAATCCTTTCTCGTCCTTCACTTCCCAAAGGGTGAGCTGAAAAATCATCTTTCTGAAATCTGTCCGTTCCTGCATTTGTATAATTGTGCCATCTCTTGACTTACATCTTGCTACAGGAAGCAGAATAGAAGTGCAGCATAAGATGGGGAAAAAGGAGCTTAAGGTTTCTGGACCTTATATCCTGGAGGAAATCCAACAATTTATGAAAATTTATTGCTGTTAGCTTGAATGTTAGAACATGCAAATGCTCGTGCAGTATAGTCACATTTTCCAGTTCTTGTAACATCTAAAACATTACATTCTGTAAACAATTTCATGTCTAGTCTTGTCAAACAGGTAACTTACGGTGTAAGATTTTACATGGGGTTCAAATTTGGAAGTAGTCCCTAGTTACTCTGCTGCTTTTTCTGCCCTGCTGCAGTGCTTCAGGGACATCTCCTTTTTATGCTTCATAGAAAATAGGCAAAGAAATAACTGACGTATTTTTCATCCTGGCTTTGTGATTCTGCCCATACTGTTTGTGATGGTGGTTTATGCACAGGGCTCTTTCCATTTTAGACAGTTGGGGAGAGCTATTTCACTTGGGGCCTGACTCCGAGAAATGTAGAGTGATTTAAAACTGAACTTGGGATCGCTTTTCAAGGGTTGAAATAGGTCTTGTTGTTGTTGTTAAGAAAAATTTCTCACCATAAAACTCCTTCTGTAGACAAACCCAGACTGTTACAGTGAATCCTGTTAGAAGGCGGTCTTCATCCAGGATGTCTATGGTAAGGACAGCAAACAGTTTTATTTTTGCATTTTCATGAATTTCATGTGACTTTGAATCAGGCAATAGTTTCCTTCAGTGGAATAAAATGAACAGAGAAAAAGATGAGTCTAGTACGTGAGGAACTGTTTCTGACTTGTAGAAAAAGCTGCTATGTAATATCCAAATTATGGAATTACAGTAATTGCTGTGAAAAATATTTTAAACACTTCTGGGTTTGTTTTGATTGCTCTGCATCTGGTAGACTCTCCTAGATGTCAGATGGCAAGATACAGTCTTCAGTTGGTGGTGTGTAGTTTTGGTTTTGATTCCTTTTCTTTTTTGTTTCTTGTATGACCTCACAGGAAAATCACCTCTGCAGATTTAGAGAAATGGTTTAAGATTAAAGCTTTGTGTGTTTATGTGTGTGTATTATACATTATATATTATATAATATTATGCATGACATATAA
>JANHGB010049365.1:24752-53841 GCA_026283785.1 Coracopsis vasa
TACATTTGGGGCGGGGAGGGGGGGGGTGTTAAACCAGCGACTGTTGGGGAAGAGGTGAGGAAATGCTTTATTTCTCATTACCAAAGTGTAGTATTTTCATTGTTCAGACAGAAAAGGAGTCACACAAATAAGGAATGCCTAAATGCTAAGGTTTGGATTAAGCAATCACTTTTCTAACTTGGATTTGGGTGTAGAAAGCTAATCCCCATTGTTTAGTTGAGCCACCAAAATGATCTTTTGGTTCTATTTTAGATGTCAGTATTGGTTTTAGGCTGAGGAACATCACGGCCTCTGTAGTGTCTGGATGTTAAAACCAAATTGAAAATTGGACACCCCCCCACCGCCACCACCAAATCTCCTGGATTATCATTACTTGGTTTAATTTTAATTATCTAGGTTTAAAACTGCTTCAACGAAACTCATCCAGGTTCTCCTTCAAGAGAATTAGTAACAGCTCTTAGTGCAGGAAAGATTACTGGAATCAGTGCTGTGATTAGGATTGTAAATAAGAAGGGAAAGATGTCACCATTAGAAAAAGTCTGCTTTACTAACAGTAAGATGTGTATGTTTTACCGACTCCAGCAGGATGAAAATCCTGCTTCGAACAGAGGTCAACACAGAACAATTCCAGAAATTAACTAAGAGGCCTGATTAAAGTTATTTGTATCAGAGAGAAAGGTTCACTGCCACCACTCCCTCAATGGATTTCTCTCTTAATTGCCAATGAGGAGACAAAACAGGAAGGCTAGACAATTTGGCTAATCAATAAAAAAGAAGCCTGCCTTCATGTTGGCCTGAGGAGCACTCCTTGGGTCAGATCGATGTAGCAGCCACCAAAGTTCTTGCAGAGATCACCAGTGATTAAGACATTTTCTGATGGCTTTTAGACATTTTCTGATGGCTTTTAAACAACACTGGAGCCAAGCATCTGCCGCGAGGTTGCAAATGTAAGCAAAGCTGGAGAGATGATGTTAATCATCATCCTCATGCTTATGGGAGTACTCCTGGTGATAAAAACAACTCCTCGTATTTATGACCTTAGACAGCTGTTTTAATAAACGAAGATGAAGTATTACTTCATTGCATGCTCTGTGCTGCGCTAGTGATCAGATGTGATGGAGCCTCTCCGGAAGGTGCCGGGAGTCTTTCTGAATAAGAATTGTTGTGGATGCACCACAGTCCAGAGCATAATTACAGTGGATGCATCCTATAGCGGTTTCTGTGGGATCTTTCCGCCTCCTTTTCCTTGCTCCCCCAAATTCATACAGATTTCAGGGAGATCATTCATGCAGCAAGAGGCTGTTCAGTGGGAAACACCAGACTGGTACAGTCCATTGCTATTATCCCACCTTCTTCAGCTTTCAGAGTCTTATCATAATGTTTATTAAAAAAAAAATAAAAAATAATCCCAGCCTGTTTTAATGACTTGTGGTTTTAGCTGATTTAAGTCTGTATTGAAATAATTACAGGAAAAATCTATTGTTTCCACAGTTAAGCTCTCAACATTTTCTAGCAATCAGGCCTTTTTACAGCATCCAGATCAGACCAGCCAAGGTCCTGGTCACTTCAAAACACTTATTTTTGTATGCATGGCTTTACACTAACTAACATACACTGGGCTTGATTCCTATAAGCTTGCCTCATGTCTCATTATTTTTAATCTATTAATTAGACAACCCTGAACTTAACACTTATTGTAGTGCTGCAGATGCATTGTAAACCAACCAAAATGACCTTACACAAGGTGATCAGTTCAAAAATACATATTCCTTTTAATTTATCAGTTTACTTGCAGATGAGGGATGACAACTGTATCTAACTTACCTTACAGAAGATGTTTCTTGACAAAATACTTTTCAATAAGGCAAATTTCTTACCATCTAACTAGAATTTTCAGAAAGATAGTTTACTCCATAGTTAGAAACCTAGTATTTCATCAGCTGAGAAGCAAAATAACGTCACATTTATCAATACAGGTGCAATCCAACCACTATTTTCTGTATACATTTCTTTTTTTATGATATGGCTCAATCAGATGCACCTATTTCTTTGAACTTGATAGAAATACAGTTGACCTGTATCTGAATTCAACAAATGCTGCTAAGCTTGAATGATTACTAGAGCAAATGAGGACAAAACTGCAGTGGAAAACTCCAGTTGCTTGAGACTCTGTTAATCTTCTTATTATACACTCAAAGCCATAGGTAGATGTAGTTACTCTCTATAAAGAAAATTGCTCTGTTGGTTTTCTTTTCAGCAGCAAGTTCAAGCCTTAAACTAAAGCATATCTTGTTTTGAGTTTCAGCTTGAAAGCAATAGTTAAAAATATAAAACTTTCATTCTGAGCCTTACAATACTGTATGTGTAGTGCTTGGTAGAATAAATACCACAACCCCCCTGAATTGTTTGCCCAGAAGAATTTGCATTCTTGGGCCTCAGTGTTCCATGTATATGTAATCTCCAGCATAATTCTATCATCTGAGTCATCATACCAACTATGCAGCTGATAACAATAGCACCAACTAGGAAGGGAAGGGAGAAATATGGGAAAAATGATGTTATAATTATGTAGTCGCTTAGGAAGAGAGCACTCATCTGTATTTTTATACCTGTTTAGGTGGACCTACTTAGTCTACCAATAGCTAAGACTGCTTTTTCCCTATTTGAGTCTTCACATGGTAAGACCCTACACTCAGGTATTGCTTTTTCTCCTCAAATAACATCTGGATAGTGTCAGCTTTCCCATATTGTTATCCACCTCAATTTGAGAGCTGAGAAAGTTCCAGTTGGAAAGCACTTTAGTAATTTATAAGGCAATAATTGAGAAAAACACTTTTTTTTTTTTTTTTTTGTCTATACTAAAAATATTACAACATTCAATTCAGAAATTTAGCCACCTCCACATTTTGGAAGAGTGACTTTAGCAGATGGAGGTCTCAGAAGTGCTTTTTGCCAGTCTCAGGAAGATATACCCAAGTGATAAGTCCTTGAAAAGCCTCAGCTTCCACAGTCCTAGAAATTTATAAGTTGGTCCTTGAAAAATCTGTACTAGATGCCTCCTCTCACAACTCCTGCTTAGTGGCTGGACTGCATGACAGAAAACTGTGCAAGTTCATATGTTCCACACAATTGCTGTGGAGGATGAACACCATTTTTCTCAGAATAATTATTTCCAGGGTACTGCAGGCTCCTCTATAGAGCTGGATATAGATTTGAAGCATGTGTGCACTTACCATCCATACACTTATTACTCCCACCAGTGGTAGGGAAGTAGGAGAAAGTCAAAAAAGAAAAGCATACATACAGAAAAAAACATGGAAGAGCAGAAAAAGGAGGTCAGAAGTACTAAAGCATACAGAAATGACTATAAAAGTATAAGTGCAGCAAAACAAGAAGAGAGAAACATTGAAAGAGTGTTTAGACTTAAAAGCAAAAACAATCAGACTATGAGCACAAAGCTAAATATCCTACAGACCTTTCAGCAGCTTCTTAAGGTCCTGCAGCCTAACAACAATAAAGCTAGAGTTAGAGTTCCCCTTTCCCTTTTATCAGCAGGATTTACATATGCATATGGACAAGCTCACAACTGCTAGTTAATTAGGTGAAGTAGGAGGTAGTCTGTGCTATAGATCTCAATGGCCTACGTTCTATTAGTATGCAGGTTGGGGCCTGCTGTTGCTACAATTACAGTTTTTCAATTAAGAAATCAAACCAAAGGACTGTCTCATAACAAAAGTCTGTGCTAAACTCGGGCCCCCCGGGGGGCTGTGCAGCCCCGCAGCCACTGTCTCACGCAGCTGCAAGGTTGCTCTGCTCAGCAGGATCTTGCGGCTATGGGAGGCAGGGATGGTATGCCTCACTCAGCAAAACTTGGGAAAGGTTATTAACAAAGTATGCAGGTTGCATAATCAGACTTAAGAAACGTTTGATTTCAAAGTTACTTATGATGATGCTTCTAATAAGCCTCTATGTTGTGGTGGTCTTTTGCTAAAAGGTCACTCTGTGCTGCCCATCAGTCCTGCAGTTTATCCCTTGGAATGAGGGACTCAGATGGTACCAGATTTTTATTCTGGGACAAGATCTTTTCCATGAAAGCTCTTGTCATTTGATCAGGGTACACAAAGAGCAGCTCTGCTGATGTGGAAACAGCTGGTTAGTACCTGCAGGACTTCTGCTAGAGCATGCAATGCATGAGGAAGGAAAGATCTTGTAGACAAATATGTTGAATACTATATACTATTGTGTGTTAACATATGTAACGTATGCCCCAGCAGCTTCGCTTTAAGAAGGGCTGTGACAGTACTGCTGAATTTATTTTGACATGAATGGATGAATACTTGCAAATCAATTGAGCATGATGAGGAGAAATCCGGAGGTGATTACAATTGTATAGGAAGTGGAGGGCTGGCACAATACGCAATAAAGAAGTCTGCAGCCACATGTGTCTGTCTTCTAACATGCTCACAACAAGCTGCTGAATCACACCTGCTTCCTTTAATACCAGCGTTTTCTCATTTTTCAGGCTTTACTATGCAAATCTTTTTGAAGTAATGCATGCATATACAATCATATACATATGCTTATACGTAATTACATGAACCTTGATGTTGAGCTTGGAAAGAAATGACAGTACTGCAAGATGTGCATGGGCAGGGGGAGAGGGCAATGCAGCTGCAATCGAGTTCAGCAGGAGCAGCGGCCAATACAAACCTGATCCTGCCTCTATGGAGGGGCAACATCTTTTAATTCAATGTACTTGCAAGCTCTTGGGAGAGCTGATCAACTCTGCAGCTTGAGACAGTGAAACGTCACCCCCATGGCAGGCAGGGTCATGCTGCCGTGGTGGAGCTCAGCACAGCAGCTGGATGGCCTTTGTGGCTGCTCTTCAAGATGCTTGCTTTCTTAGCCCAAGCCTCAGCCTTATATGATGCCTCCACCACCTCAGCTTCATTACAATGGTCATTATACTGAACCATATGCGTCATCCCAAGGTAAGTTCATTAAATCCAAGGCTACACTACATAAGTTTAGAAGGCAAAGGCTGTAATTTGCACTTACAGCTACTTTAGCTAGAGCTGAATAAAGTCATAGGGTGAACATGGGACAGGTTTATACTACAGCACTCACTGAAGTTCATAGAGGCATTTAGGCTAATGTGAAATACAATCATAGAATCATATAATCATAGAATCATTTAGGTTGGAAAAGACCCTTAAATCACTGAGTCCAACCATTAACCTGACACTGCCAAATTCTAAGCATGTCCCTAAGCACCACATCTACATGTCTTTTAAACACCTCCAGGGACTGTGACTCCAACACTTCCCTGGGCAGCCTGTTCAAATGCTTGACAACCCTTTCAATTAAGAAATTTTTCCTAATGTCCAGTCTAAACCTCCCGTGATGCAACTTGAGACCATTTCCTCTTGTCCTATTGCTTGTTACTTGGGAGAAGAGACAAACACCCACCTCGCTAAAACCTCCTTTCAGGTAGTTTTAGAGAGCAATAAGGTCTCCTCTCGGCCTCCTTTTCTCCAGATTAAACACCCCAGTTCCCTTAGCTGCTGCTCCTCTATATCCTTTCCTATGGGATATGAGCAAAGTTAGCTATGATAGCATATACAGCAACTATGTATAGACTGTGGTCTCTTGCTGTTTAACTGATCTCATGAGACGAGTGCAGACCCTGGTGTAGACGTTCTTTCTTTCAGGTTTAAGATTGATACAGATTTTGTTTAACTTGGTCTGAAATTTAGCAAACCTACCATAAGCAGAAGAAAGCCATTCTTACACTGAGGTGGTGTTTCCAGTAGGAATTTGCATAATCTAAATGAACATAATAGATTATTGTGGTACATACCTTCATTATCCACAACAAAAAGCTGGGATTGTTTTGGTTTTGGGTTGGGTTTTTTTTCCTTCCCATTTCAGTACATAGCTAAGAAGAACTGAAATTTAGAAAATTGAAACATTGGTTAGCTATATCTTAATAGAAAGATATCTTTGTTTGATGTCTTGGACATATTGTTCTTAAAACTTTACTTTCAGATAACCTCTTTGTGAGCAATCAGAATGGATACTACTGTCACTCTCAGACTAGCTTGGATAGAGCCCCTCATGACTACTCTGGTCGGATCCGCAATGGTAGTGTCTATAGTGCACACAGCACGAACTCCTTGAACAATCCACAACATTACTTGCAGCCATCCCCCATGTCCTCTAACCCAAGCATTACTGGAAGCGATGTCCTCAGAACTGATTATGTACCATCTCATAGACATAGCGCACTAATACCACCCTCTTATCGTCCCACACCAGACTATGAAACTGTGATGAGACAGCTCAACAGGGGAATGGTGCACACAGATAGGCAGAGTCATTCAATGAGAAATCTTAACATCAGCAATTCATATGCTTACAGCAGGCCTGATGCCTTAGTTTACAGTCAACCTGAAATACGAGAACATGCTCACTTCGCTTCACCACAATCTAACCATTATCCATTTAACCTGAACTACAGTTTTCACAGTCAATCTCCCTATCCCTATCCTGCTGAAAAGCGCCCAGTTGTTGGGGCAGTCAGTGTGCCTGAGTTGACAAATGTGCAGCTCCAGGCTCAGGACTATCCAGCACCAAATATAATGAAGACCCAAGTCTATCGACCACCTCCCCCATACCCATACCCAAGACCTGCAAATAGTACTCCAGACCTTTCACGACATATCTACATTAGCAGCAGTAATCCAGATCTTATCACAAGGCGAGTGCACCATTCTGTCCAGACGTTTCAGGAAGACAGCCTGCCTGTGGCACATTCTCTGCAGGAAGTCAGTGAACCTCTAACATCAGCACGCCATACTCAGCTGCAGAAAAGGAACAGTATTGAAATAGCAGGCTTGACTCCCAGCTTTGAAGGAATAAGAATTAAAGAGAGGACCATGTCAGCTTCTGCAGCAGATGTGGCTCTTCCAAGAGTTATCTCAGAAGGCTCACAGCCCAACATTCTGATGGAGAGAACAAAGCAAAAAGAAAGTGAACAAGAAGAGGGTGTAAACTGTGATCATAAGAAAACCCTTTCAGATGCCACTATGCTGATTCACAGTAGTGAGGAAGAAGAAGAATTTGAAGAAGAAAACAAGACTAGCACAAGCCTTTCTCCCCTTCCTGAAGGTCAAACTCAACTTTCATCTGTTATGGGTGGTTATTCTCGTGATTCAGTACTCAGCTACCCTTATAGCTCTGTTGCTTCGTCTGCTGGCCCTTTGCATATTCTTGAGCCTAAATTACATATTACAGAGACAGAAAAGAGAGTGAAAGATGTGAGCCCCATTCATTTACTAGTAGAAAGTCAGGTACAGAGAAGAGGGGAAGGACTGCTTACTCCATCTATGTCAGAATCTGATCTTACAACATCAGGGAGATACAGAGTAAGGAAAGATTCATTAAAGAAGAGACCTGTGTCCGATCTTTTGTCTGGGAAGAAGAATATTGTGGAAGGCCTTCCCCCACTAGGTGTAAGTGGATACTATTCCTCTTGTTTCGTGTTGTTCTGTAGCAGGAGTTGTGTTGGGGTTTGTTTGAGGTTTGGGTTTTTTTTTAATCAAGCTGAGATGCTTTTAAAACATGGATTAAAAGCTGACTTAACCTTTATGTTCCGCTTTTCCATGATTAACTTTGCCCAGCCATGTATGAGTTGTTATATATTTCCCCTGCCCCCAAATCCACCTGTGCAGCTTCTGTCCATCTGATACACCTAACCTGGCTAGCAACTGTAGAACAAGCTAGTTTAAAGTCAGTTCATAGATTGCAAATTCTGCCATACCATTCCTTATCTGGAACAGAAGCAATTCTTCCCATTCCACTACCAGCTTTCTAATCTTCCTCTCACTGAAAAATTGGATGTAACTGAATGTTTACATTTTTTAATTTGTTTGCTTTCTTCTTCTGACCTAAGAGAGGGACCTAACACATTAGGCAGTAAATTCTTTCCTTGCATTGTCTTCTTTCCTCCATCGCTTCCCTTTTCATATCTTTCCCCATTTGCCTTCTCTTCAAGCTGTTTTTATCCCACTAAAGGTAGGATCTTGCTTACTATGTCTCTTTCCAACTCCAATCTTTTGAAGTTATAAATAGTGAATAACTGCAAGTTTCACCACCTCTGTAATTCTCACCTCATAGAAACATCAAAATCTGTGTGGGGCTGTACAACTTCGCTGGCACTCCTTACCACTCATTTTGTTTTCAACTTCAGTTTTATGTAGCCTATGGCACCTATCAGGTGCTAACGGAGGAAGACCACTGTTGTTACTATTTCACCTTTTAGAACTGATTGCTAACTTTGCCTGCCTGAGTTAGTGTCAAGTAGTTTTCTGCACAAAATGGACTGCAGTGGAACTACCATATAACTCCTACTGCTGTAGTAACTGCTACAGCTGATGCTGCAAAAACTAATTATGCAAAACCTATGTATTTAGATAGTTACTGCTGTCACTATTTTTTGTCTGTCAGACTTCCTATACATGGATCTGAATACTTTGAAATGTACCTCTATCAGATTCAATTAATTTTATAATTGTGTATGTTTATCTAAATCTCCTTCTTACTGTTTGGTACATAGATACAGGTGAAAAAGGTGATATCTTTCTCCTTGTGTTCACATTTAGATAGTCACTTAGTATTTTGTTCTTCAAAAGACACATTTTCAGACACTAATGTGTTTACATAAATCATACCCTGCCTTTTCCTTCTAATACCTATGTAAATGTTCAAGTCAACCTTTGAAATTAAATTTATGTTAAAACTTTCTAGCTGGAAATGTTCAATAAAATGTTCAGTAACATTTAAGAGTGTCATTGCATAACATAGAATATTACCTTTCTGTATTTAACATTAAGATGAATATCCTGGTAACAAAGTTGTCCCTTACCAATGTTTGCACAATTTGCTTTTCAATGAACTCTTACTGTTGTGTTTGTTTTCACTTTTAAATGTGGTCTCATGCTGTTAGCTTTGTCTTCCTATTCCTCACTTCCATTTAGGTTTTAAACGCATTGATTCTCATTCGAGCAGCACATTCACTCACATTTTCAGTGTATTTTTAATAACCAAACTTATCAAATGCTAAGTTCTCTTACACTTTTTAAGAATCATTTTAATTTATTCTTTCATAAAAATCCCCCTTTGGTATTTTTCTCAAAAAATGAATCGTAACTTTAATAATTTAGATTCATGGCCTGGTTCAGGGCTCAGATGTGTCTGCAGTTCTGTGTTCATGTTCTGTATGTGCAGTTTGTTGTAAGCTTAGTCAACCATTTAACTATATCCAAATATCTTAAAGCTATATGTTCATTGTTATGCCTGCTTGTAGAGAAGAAAAGTGCCTGCAAACTGAATAGTAAGAAATAATTTTTATGCATTTTTGGGGTTGGAAAGTGATTTCAGTTCTGTCCAAGAATGTTAATTATGCAGGGTTGTCACCTCACACCCTTGGTTGTGAGCTTTGTGGGCATTAATATTTGTCATTCTCATGGGGTTCAATTAACCTGTCTGGAATGAAACCAGACTTGTGTTGTGTCCCTGGAGGAATGTAGTCCCACCACCCTAATCTCTTACTGCAGTGCTTAGGGAAAAAAAAAAAGTCAGAGCTGTTTGCAGAAGGGTTCAAAGAAGTATCATTTGCTTACTTGAACTAATTTGGTTTCTGCTTTATAGCTTCATCAGATATTTAAGAATATTTACAAGTTTTAGCTTTTATTTTGCAGGGTATGAAAAAGAACAAAAATGATGCAAAAAAAATAGGGCCTCTAAAGCTAGCTGCCCTAAATGGACTAGCTTTGACTAGAATGCCTCTGCCAGATGAGGGGAAGGAAGAATCAACAAGAGCAACAAATGATGAACGGGTATGTTGAAGTTCTTTAATGCTTGATTTCTCTTTTATGCTAATGATTTTAAAAAATGAAATGCATGTGAATGGTGCTTTGTGTTGACTTTAAAATGCTTCAAATTCAAGACAACTCAAATACTGAGACAGAAACAAAAAAATGAGACTACTGATTGGTAAGTGACTGCTGGACATACTGGGTGTAACTCTGATTTTTCTTTAAGATTTAAGATGACAGTGACTGAGATTATAACTCACCCTTTGAACATATGGGAAGCAAATTATCTAGTATCTACTGATACATTTTAGTGCCAAGTCTTTCTGTTTTCTCCCTTAATTTTGAGGTTTTCCAGACTGAAAATTAAAATTTGGAGTGTGAGATTGGACTTACTGTAATTATTAGTTATTCATAACCTTTTACAATAAATTTTGTAGTTAAATTGCACCCACGGGGTACTGCTTGTGCGGATTGTATTTATCTGTTTTCCTTGGGTGGATCCCTGAAGATATAGATGGAACTTGTGTAGTGTGCAGAAATTTTACATTCAGTAAAAGATCTCACACCACTGAGAGGACATCAGGTTCTGGTGAATTTGAGGATCATTCTTTGAGAAATACAAGACTTCATCTGCCTGTGCCAGGGTAAAAAAAATTTCACTAAATATACTTCATCCTGCCTCATATACCATTAAATAGGTGCAGGAAAGTGAAGCTGAGTCAATATCCAGCCTGTGGAGGGCTATGTAGAACAGTGCTTTCATCACATATCTGACCAGGGAGCAACTAGATACATCAAATTCTGCAGTGATTATTGTACGTTCTGCGACCAGTGGTCTCTTTAGAATCTGGTTCTGAGCATAGGTCGGCATCCTCAGTTGCAGACCCCCTCTTACTCAGTTTGTTGTCCGTCACTGGGCAGGGATTAGAACCTGAATCATAGAATCATAAAATCAACTAAGTTGGAAAAGACCTTTAGGATCATCAAGTCCAGCTAAAGGAACAGGCCAACTCTTGCCAGCTGCAGTTTTAAGGAACAGGCCAAGAAAATTATTTGCAAGTCACACAGTGGAAATTGAGTCTTGGAGTTAGATCCATGGGAGGAAGATTTGACTGTTCCATTTCAACACAGTTGAAATTCTTTTTGAACTATATATATACACTTCTTAAATATGCTGAAGGGCAAAAATTAACGTTATGTTATTGAGACACAGTTCTACATTTAGTACCTGAGTTGGTTACTTCTTCTTACTTACAGCCATCATCTCTTCCTGGATTGACCTTTACTGAATTCAGCCATGTTATCATTCAGCTAGCTCTGCCCAAAGTGTTGAGGTAAAAGAAGAATCCATCAAGTTAGGTTGTGAAGAAGATATGTCACCACAGTCTCATCAGGCAGTAAAGCAAAATAACTACCATGAAATGGGAGTAGTTCCTAAAACAGTTGAGAAGAGGCAATGAAAAGTAGACATGTGACACAAAGTCCAGACGGCAGATATTTGAGAAGATGACTTTAAATTTGATTAATTGCCTGTTTCATTGTTCAGCTGCATGCTGTTATCAGTTTAAATGAGGGAATTTCACTTAAAGATCATAAAGGAGTTTGTATAGTTGATGTATTGATGTGCAAATTGTGTATGATTGAGGTTTTACACCTTCCTCTGCAACATTTGGCATTACAGTTATTTGGTACAACTTTTCTGACCTGATACCATAGAGCAGTTGCTGTGAGAGGCTGGGGACATGTGACATAGATGAAATTTTCTGGCTGAAATCTTACATATTATTCCTCTAATTATTGTTGGCAAAGAGATGCTGAAATTCCAGACGAGTCTTATGATTTAGAAAGAACTTGGTTTCAAAAGAATAAATTGGGCGAGTGGGGGGAAGGGAGGGAGCAGCTTATTAAATGAAATGGAGTCATACTAGTAAAAAAATTCTGGAGTTTATATCTCAGCCACAATAAGAGGTTCTAAGAAGGCTTTGCAACTATATGCAGAGTTTATTATCTTCAGCTTGAGAAAATGTGGAATATTGGTGGTGAATTACCAGCTCATTGACTTGAGGCAAGCGTTTTTTATATTTTTAGAGTTTTTCTCCATCCAAATGACAAAGTTGACAATATTTTTTTGGATTACAAGTTTAAAGGAGACCTTTTCAAATGATGTAATCGAACATGCTATCTTGAGCCAGAGGATTAATGAGTATTTCTTGTTTGAAGGTATTTGAGGTGGTTTGTAGTATAGCATAGCTATCTGGTTTGGCTAAATATTTTTTGCCCAGCTGGGTTGTCTTTATAAAAAGCTATGAAGTAATCTGTCTTTCACCAGTGGTAGCCACAGTGTTTGTGACCTAATGAAGTATAACAGGCTTCTTAGTTTGCACTGGAACAAAATTCCTGCTGGTTATGTTTGCTTCTAATTTATTCTGGTATGTTTGTGAAAACATTAATAGCTGGAAAAGCATTGAAAATATATGTAAGAGAGGAAAATACATATGTTTTATTGTTCATGAATTCTCTGTTAAAATAGACTTGCCTTGGAATGTGACTTTATATGGTTATCTGTGTCTGTCTTTCAGTGTAAAGTTCTGGAACAACGGTTAGAGCAGGGGATGGTGTTTACGGAGTACGAGCGCATTCAGAAAAAAAGACTTGCAGATGGTGAGTGCTCGATAGCTCGGCTCCCTGAGAATGCTGAAAGAAACCGGTTCCACGACGTGCTTCCTTATGATGATACCAGAGTAGAGCTAGTTCCAACCAAAGAAAATAACACGGGTTACATCAATGCATCTCATATCAAGGTGAGAGAAATACTGTTGGAGAAACATTTTCCGGTTCCTGTGGTAACTAAAAATGGATTTGGCTATCAATTTTGGTTCGGTCAGATGAGTGGAAATCCCTCCATCTCTCTCTTTCCCTTCTTCTGCAGAGGTTTCTTTGGGGAAAGGAGCAACCTGTTTTTTCTCATTACCTAGAATAACAGAGGGTTAATTATTGGAGAGGTCTTCTGCATTTCACTTCTGTATTGATCTGCTGTCTCTTTTCTCTCCCTCTCTGGATTGCTGCTAACAGGAGACATATCCATTCTTTGCAGAGTTAAGAAGGGAATTAGCTTTATAACAAACTGGGGTCCTTTACAATGATTGTGATATTTTTGAACTGCAGTAACAATAATTATTTCTTCTTTTTCTGTATTCTCTGACTAGATCCACAACAGGCAGTATGCCAGCTCCCAGCTTAAGCTTTTTTGAATGGTTAGAGGAACAGATGGAGCCAAGGGGAAATCTGCTTTTTCATTATCTTCAGTTGCCTCCTTTCCCCAGCTTTAGCTATTTAAAAGTGAAGTTGCAGAGTGACCTCAAGAACGATCAAAGCATTTTGTTCATTTTTCAATGCATTTACCTACTTGAAGCAGAACTACAAGTACAGTTGGCTTCATGCTTTCTCTGAAAAGAGTTGAGATCATCAAAGCAGCAGTTGAAGTTGTGTTGCTGTCTTTTTTTAATCACACTGACATGATACCATAGTTTCTGTACTTCAACTCATTCACAAATGTTGAGTAACTCTTCTGATCCTACTCAAACAAGATAAAGTTTTTTGAGGAATAAGCTAATTCTGACTCTTTAGTGCAATAAATAGCATTTACAGCACGAGGGTATGAAAGCTTCTCTAAACCCCAGTTCACTAGAATACCTTACGGTCACAAAAAAGAAATACAATTTTATTTACTCACTTAACATTATGCTTGTGATGTAAAATACATTTATTTGGCTATGTGCCTATACAATTTTAAATACTGTGTCTCTTCTGCATCTAATGTGACAAGATGCAGCTAAAGAATGGGAGGTAGATATCACAATGGGCTCCTGCTGCTGCAGTGTTGCTGTCATTTTTCGGTTTGTGCATCTTGATATGGCTGACTGAAGAATCAGAGAAAGGGATTTTCGGTAATTACTAAGCTAATGTCTTTCTTTTACAGGTCTCTGTTGGAGGCATAGAGTGGGATTACATTGCTACACAAGGCCCTTTGCAGAATACGTGTCAGGATTTCTGGCAGATGATCTGGGAACAAGGGATTGCCATCATAGCTATGGTGACAGCAGAGGAAGTGAGTACAAACTGAGTCAGGTTTCTCCCAGAAAGTCTGCAGTGTTTTTGTTATGATCTGTTAGGGGATCTTTGCTCCAACGGGAAGACCAATCAAAGATAAATTTCTAGTGACCCATTTGCTATGTCCTTGGCAGAAAGATGTGAATTTGCAAACTCTTTCTGCAGGAAAGTTGGTTTACTCATTGAGAAACTGTAACACTGTAGTAGTACGTAATAGAGGAGAGAGACAGTTCTTATAGGAGCATTAACTGTACGAGTGTTCTTATATTTCTTTTTAAGCAACTATTTTACTTTTAAGGAAAGTGGGAGAGAAAAAAGCTTCAGATACTGGCCACGTCTTGGTTCAAGACACAACACTGTAACATATGGAAGATTTAAGATTACCACACGATTCCGTACTGACTCAGGCTGCTACGCAACTACAGGTTTGAAGATTAAACATCTTCTCACAGGACAGGAAAGAACAGTTTGGCATCTGCAGTATACTGACTGGCCAGAGCATGGCTGTCCAGAGGATTTAAAGGGATTTCTCTGTAAGTTGTATTTAATAGCTTTGGTTTGGGGTTGTTGGGGTGTTTGGGGTTTTTTTGTTTTTATTTTTGTAACTATTCTGCTATATGTGAATTAGCTTTGATCAGTGATGCCAAGCATTCTTCTGGAAGAAGTTTCTTCTCACCAGCAAGAGATACTGAATTATATTTTTAGCAGGAATATACCTGCCAGTTTGTTAAAGTGACTGTTTATGTCTAAAGCTAAATATATAATTTACTAAAAGTTCAGATATGTTAAAACATAATTGCATCACATACTACACATTTGAGTATGTTCCAGCAGTAGCGAGATGGCTATGAGCCAGCTTTGGTGGGGAATAGGGGAACAAGGCAAAGAAAGCCTTATGAATGTTAGATGGTCTTTATAGATCTATATTGCTTTGCTTGGGATATAACTTGTGATTTATACAGGGTGTCATTTTTCTATGGGATGTCACTTATTAAATTACTACTTTTCTGATGGTCATACGGTTTAATAGCATGGCTTATGGGGCTTCATCTCCTAATTATTTTATTCTCATCTTGTTGAACTTAATAGCATACTTGGAAGAGATACAGTCAGTGCGGCGCCATACGAACAGCACTGCGGATCCTAAAAACTCCAATCCTCCTGTACTGGTACATTGCAGTGCAGGTGTAGGACGAACAGGAGTGGTCATACTGTCAGAGATCATGATTGCTTGCCTGGAACACAATGAGGTGATCTCTTTTCCTTTCTCATGCTTCAAGTAATGTGAGGTAGTGGATGAGTAAATAACCCACCTAATAAATGTTTAATGGCTGTTCATCTGAACTTTCCCAAGACTGTGGTTGAAAGAGCTCTTAGCAATTCAGCAGAAGCTAATAATCTTCTAGAGTTGCCCACTTATACACTGGATACTGGAATGGTCATTTGGATTCTTGACTTGATAAGATATTGAGTCACTGAACAGAACAAGGTATGCCCTAGGTTACTAAGCATATTTCAGGATTTCACCCTGACTTTACCATTTTTACTTCATGCCTTAGTTTTAATGGATAATATTCAAAATATGCTTTGTAGCCAGTCTCTGTGCTTGTTATTAAATATTTTGATCCTAAGTGTAGTGTATTTGCAGTATCAGTCTCAGCAGAGGACAAAACAGTAGTTTAATAGAATAAAACCTGTTCCTGTCAGCTTTTAGTGGAAGTGAACAACTGTAAAGTGTTTATTAATAATATAATATGCTAGCTGAGACTCAACAAACTGTTTTGTTATGCATCCCTGCCCTAACACTGTGACAGACTTTTGCAACCATTAGATTTGTGAAGAGCCCTACCCCATGACATAGGCAAGTTTAACATTATGCATATTTCATAGATGAGGAGGTAGGCATGGTGTAATGCATACACAGGCAATGAATTGTTGGAGTTGACATTAGACAAGCTGATTCTGGCCTTATATCAGTGGTACTCCTCTGAACCTCCTGCTGAGAAAGTGCAAGCCAGTCTCCTTACTCACCAGTCACTTGTAACAGTTTGTTCTCTTCCTCCAGATGCTGGACATCCCACGAGTGCTGGACATGTTGAGGCAGCAGAGAATGATGATGGTGCAGACTCTTTCACAGTACACTTTCGTCTATGGAGTTCTCATTCAGTTTCTCAAAAGTTCTAGACTTATATAGTCCCTGCCACTTCCTAAGAAGGAACACTGCAAGGGTTTACAGAAAGACCATTACAGTTGTCCAGGCAGACCTGCTCTCACTGGTGTTTTCTTCATATGAAGAGTCGCACAGTTACCTTTTAGGATTGGTATGTGACTGTTAAATACAAGTCAGCGTAACAGTCCCCACAAAGCAGGATCTTCAGTGGACTAAATTCTTCCCATGTTCAGCTGTAGTCATATTAGGGAATGATTTTACTTGTACTGCTCTGTAGTACTTGCATATATTCCTTAGAGTGGTGTTACTCTGGTCAAAATAAGTATATTATGGAATGGAAGTACATGGCACAATTTTACTAACATTATGTTTTAAAACATAATTGTTAACTGTGTGAAAGCTAAACTCTGAAGGTGCACAGGGGGTGAGAATCCTGCTCCTTGGGAATGTCAAGGTCTTATGCAGTTTCATTCTGCTTTCAATTTTATATTTAGAACAATACAACTATATTTTTTCAAATGAACTTTTGGTTTCCTCTGGTTTACTCAGCAAAATTAGAAGCTCTTGGATATTTCAAGCTGTTGCTTTAAGGGCAGTTATTTTTATATTCAGCCTTTTTTAATTAAAAAAATCCAAAACACCACAACCCAAAACTTTTTAAACAGAGTAATATTTTCAGTGAAGACTGACAATGTTTGAACTAACTTTTGAAAAATCAGAAAGTATTAGGGAGGGCTATTGGTAGTTACTTGTAGTGCCATGTAATAGAACTGACAAATGAAAGATGATGATAACTGTTAATAACTTTCATTTGAGCGGAGGCATGTTTACTTGCAACAAACAGGGGGAAAATATTCTAATTATCTACAAGGTTGTTGGAAACAAGTGGATGAGAGAAAGTACATATTCAGTATTATTCATATATTTAGAGGACAGTTTGATTTTACTGGCTGAAATCAAAGTGGATGCAAATGTTTTAAGCACTTTTTTCTCTGTTATTTATGTAGTTAAACATAGAAACTATAATCATGCATTGTTTGTTACGGTAATATACCATTACTAACCTGTAATTTTAGGAAGAGCGTTTTAAGTTGACGAAGTGAGAGAATCAAAATTGGAGTAAGAAGGTGCATAGTGGTGAAGTGGAAATGATCGTATGAAACATAATGGAGGAGGTGTGGCAGCAATGGTTGCTGGTTTACACAGTGCAAAGGTGACCAGTAAAAATGTTTATGTTCTCAGTCAAGAAAGCCTTTAAAGCACTGGAAGTTTCTGTAGAATCCTCCAGATTATTTTGTCAGTACTAGAACAGATTTTGCTAATGCTGTGCAGTGTTGCAATGAAAAATATCCATAGAAGCTGTTTGAGAACACCTGCAGAATGTAAGAGCTCTTAGAGGTACGACTGGAGATGTGGGTATTTTAGTAGCTGTGTAGGTGGCTGAGTCAATGGCTGTGGCATGGACCTAAAGAGAATTGTACCTCTCGTGGTTTCTGTTTTGTCCCATGGGTCTGGTTTAATGATGGTATCCCTAAATAGTCCTCTGTCTGTGGTTTTCAGATGGGATCAGTGTGGTTTTTACCTGCCTTCTCAAGTGTTTCGAGATGCTGAGTTGAAAATCCCTGTTCAAAAATTAACTATTGGTTTGTAGATATCTGGCTTATTTTTAAAACAACCCTATGGTAGACCAGTCTGCAGGCATGTTTAAGTGTCCATTTCCCTTGATACCTGCTTAGCTAAATGAAATGAGACTGAAAGTCATTTTTATTATTGGTAAAATTACTTGTTTTTTCTGAGCTATAGCAAAGGTTTGGAAACTATTAGGAATAATTAAAACCCCTTCAAAATAATAATTGTCTCACAAAACATTAATGAAGAATTGTAAATAAGCTGCCTCAGTTTCCTCTGTAATAAGCTACTTCCACAAAGGAAAACAAATGTTCCAAATGACATTGTGCTAATAGGTCATTCTATATAGAATATATTACTTTAAAGTACACTGTTATTCTGGTTAATCTAGTACATTTGGTCTGCTTTCAGGCAGTCTGAATTGTTCTATTGTTACTAAAAGTAATATAGAATATTTCAGATGAGGGAAAAAAATATGTTCTTTCTGTAACTATAAAATGCCTATAAAGTGCCAAATGTAAAACTGGAAGTTCAGAGGAAAACAGTTACTGAAGACATTCTGTTCTATATAAAGCTTGAAAACAAAGCAATCTAACATCTCTGTGTTAACAGAAGTATTGAAAGAAACAAACATTCTTAGCTATTTGCATCATGCTGTGTTTTAAAAACCTTGCTAGTTTTTGCCACAGTTCATTTATATCTTCAGAAATATTTTTGTATAGGAAGGCATGCTCTAAAATGTAGCTCATACCATTTCCACTACTAAACTTTGGACTGTGATCTTCATAAACTGCTGTGTGCAGCTTTTAATGAAATTATACCCAACCACAACTTCAAGCAATAACTTTTAGCAGTTCAGCAGTTACTGGGACAGAACATAAGCTGTGAGACATTAAAAGGAGCAGTTAAAGCAAGTGATTTAATCCTAAATTTACGGGATTGTCTGAGGTGGGTGAGGAAATGCGTGTCTTTGGCTTTCTGTTCTGATGAAAGAAGTTGTGTTCACATTTAGCGGCAGTTGCTCTTTAATCTGGTAGTCACGGTCTTGATTTGTATTTTTTAAGCATAGCACTGCTACCTCCTCCACTTCAGCCTTCGGTTCTGTTCATCAGTAGCCCGTGTTTGCATTAACAGACTTGATCTTAACAGACTTGTGTTTATGTGAGTTTTCCTACTGAAAGAGCAGGATTGCTTTTGTATGTAAGCACATGGCTCCAAGTGAGTACTGAAAATGAGCAGTTTCTCTTCTAAAGATACCAAACGAATATAAACTTTGCAACATCCTGTAACAAAATTAATTTTAAGACCATTGTTTAGATTTTCAGTTAACTTTTAAAAGAAAATCCAGGTTTTAGCACTTTGTTCTGAGCCTTGAAAAGGGATGCGTTTTTACATGTAGTTGTGCTGAACGCTTCATGAAGTGTTGGACATTTTAAGAACATCCACTCTCCAAATCCAGTCACAGTGTGAGTCAGGTGTGGATTTATTTGTCAAAAGAGTAAAATTCCACTATAAGCATGTCCTTTTTGCCAGATGTGCTTCTGTTCCTGTGGGAATGAAACCAGATTTGTTATGCAAGATTTGAGCTGACTTTTTTTAGTAAGAAAAGTTGTGTGAAGACATTCTTGCAAAGATGATGCTGATCTCTAGGGATGTCAGAGCTCTCAGGGATAAATAAAGGTGCTATATACTGTGAAGAGACAGATTTGACTGTTTTTTGTGGACTAGGTGGAAAATTCTTAGCATCAAAGCCTATGAAGAGTCAGGAGAAGAAGCCACAAGCTGCAGTAAGGGCTTCTGCACATTTGATTCTTTTCTTGGTTGCTCTGATGAGAGATTTTCTGGCTACTGAATCTTTGTGGTCTTGGCCTAGCAGCTCTTCTCTGAGCACATGAATCAGAGCCCTGTTCATTGCAAAGATGTCGCTGACTTAGCAGGCTTAGCTGTAAACTGCAAATCACTCCTCACCCCGTTCTGGAAGGGAGAAGCTCTGTGGTACACAGGGGAGTTTTGCATAGCTTTTCTGCCTCCTGCACAGTAGTTCTCTCCTTTTTTCTGCTGTCCCCCATAAAGAGCAGAAAAAGTTTTATGCCTTAGTATTGCTGTCCTGGTGATACCTTTTAAACAAGCAAACAGTAAAGACTGCAAGTGCAGGTTTATGGTTTATATCTAGAAATCTAATTCAAAGCAGGTGAGGAAGGCAGAGTTCTGTGGATGAGAAGCTGCTCTAAGTTATCATCAACACTTAGAAAAAAGTAAAATGAAGTAATAAGAAGTAAAAGTAAAATAAATGTGTACTAAAATGGAAAAAATTCTTGGCATTCTGAGCAATGTATTTTTGGCTCCTCTTGTGATCCTGTGTATCTCTTGTTGAAATGGATGACATTTGGAGCAATTTTCTCCAAAAATGCTTCTTAATTTTCATAATTAAGACTACCTGAGGCTGCTGCTACATTTTTCTTGTTGGAGCAGCTGAAGTTGAGTGACTCATAGATTTCAGTGGGCTCTGGACCAAACTTGGGAACTGCAGGGTGGTTTATCATACAAGCTAGCTGTGGAGTGAGACCTCAGTTTTAATATCAGTAGTGTTACTAAAACCCTGGACTTAAAATTAGTGAACTCATTACTGTATTTCAATAGTTAGTTCAAATTGTTAACTTGAAAAACCCAATGCTTCAATTGCTAAGAACACTGTGCTTTAGGGTTTGGTTGTGTTTCAATACTGCGGAGTCATGCAGTCCAGAGTCCAGTCCTGCAAGATGCAAAATTCCTGCTTCTTGATACTGTAGGAATTAAAAAGGGCTTATTGCCAAGGAAAGCTTGAGCCCTTAAAGCATGAATACTCACATGTCTGCTTTAAATTTAAATACAGATTACAAGAATTAACCAAAAGAATGCAGCAGGAATGTGCATACATGAAACTACAGTATTCAAAGGAAAAGCAACTGAGAGAGTTCAATACAAATTCTCTTGCAAAAGTACAAAATGTTGGAAGCAAAGAGTGAGGATTTGAGGAATGGCTGAAGGCATTTGGAGGAGGATTTGGAATGTTTTGTATCCGCAGTAGAGCTGCTAGGAGCGTTTGATTCATATGGTATGTTTTTCTTGGCATGGTAGGGTAAATTAATATGTAGTCATAGGTGTTATTTTTACTGGCTTTTTAAAATGTGATTTATTTTTTTTTTTTTAAATTCCAAATATTTTTTTTGCAGAGGTTCCGTTATTTTTACACATCTTCCTTTCCAAATGTATTTAATTCAATCTGTCAGCACGGTTTCTGTTTACTTGTTAAAGGTCAGATTTTCAAACCACGGTCTTTGGTTTTACACATGCAAAACGCAGGGGGAATAGGCATACATGCAACTTTGCAGTGGTAATTTCTAAATGGATGCAGGTTAGATAATTTCAAAGTCTAAATACCATATGAATGCAGCCAGGTGTTTACAGTAGGTGTGAACTGAACCAAATTAAGGCTGGGCTGAAAATCAAGCCCTTGAAATGTGGAATTTAACATGTGCTTAGAAGGTGTGTTGTAGTACAGCATTTGCAATACAGTGATATTAAAATGATACAATACTGTGTTAAGGGAAAAAATGTTAAACTTCTAACACTTGTTGCAAACATATTTGTAAAAACATTTAAAATAAATAAAAAGTTCATAGTGAGATCCTGTTGGGGACCAGCTAACTTGGTGCATTCTGTTGGCACATGTTATTTTAAGGTCTACAGGGGCTGAAAAAAAAAGGTTTTGTTAACTTCAATGAGCATTTCAAAAGACAGTTGCTAAATGGCCTTTGGTTCTATTCTTTGCTGTTTTCCACATGATGCTGTGTTCAGTGGTGAAGAATAACTTCCAGTGTATTTGTTCTTTAGAACTCTATTCTTCGTCTCTAATTAGGGAATGAAGATAGAAATCAAATGCAAAGAATCTAATGAATAGAGTTTACAACAGGTCCAGCCTGTGGCAAGTTAGAGAGCAAGTCTGTAGGTACCGTAACGTTAGTTTGGTTCAGAAATGTGGCAATCAAAACTACCAAATCATTAATTTTATGAGCACAGTTTCAGAAGGTGCCTAACTTTTATAAAGGGAATTTAAATGCTGTTTTTTTCCAGTTGGAAATATTTAGGTAGAATTAGGAGACTTTAAAAATACTTCAAAGACTTTGCAAGGAAACTTGATGGGAGAAAACTGTGTAAAAACCCTCCAATCTTTCACCTTGGTAATCCTGGATAATTCTGACAGACAAGGTGTATGTGCTCTTTACAAAGATACTTTGCTTTGAAATACCCAACATATCTGTCCTGTTTATGGCTGATCTGGGGGGACTTAGATGGAAATAGCAGAGGCTTGACCTTGCAGAGCAGTGAGTATGTGCACTCCTGCACACTGCTGAAATCTCTTCATCCAGTTAAAGCAAATGGGTGTTTGAAGTCCTTTCAGCAGTTCTGTAGGATTGAGTCCTTAATGTCAGAGGAATGCAGGATCTGGCTCCATTTTCTTCCGTTTTCACTTGAGCCAGCATGCAAGGATTTAAATGGGACTTTGTTTAAAGAGTAGCAAACATGAAGTATTATTTTCTAGTACTAAGCTAGCAGTTAACATGTCTATTTTTGCTGTCTTGCCACCAATACTGTAAAAATGTATAATCAAAACAGCTTTAATTCTTGTAAACCTGAAATTGGTTTGTAAAACAATGTACAAATTGTGTTTCATAGACAGAAAAGCTTGTATTACTGAATGTAATATATGTGAAATGAATATATTATAGTCTATTTTTTGCCATGGAAATAAATATTTGAAGCAAGTATGAGTTTTTCTTGTTCCGTTATTAAAAGAAAAAAATCAGAGAACTTAGTTTTCATGTGTAGTCCTAGGTCGGGACTTTGCCTTCCATACACAAAGGTGCTGTATCCCTCTGCTAAAGCACTGCAAGTACTGTCCTGTATCTCAGTACAAATATAAAACTTGTACTTTTGAATGCTAACAGCTGTCATCTTTGTGGCAGGAAAGTTTTGTGCCTGCTACCATAGCATTATTGTTTATAATGATCTGCATTTTCTAAAGCCATTTTTAGTATTGAACAATTTCCCTGAAGCCTTTAAGTGAAGGGGGGATAAAAAGGTTTTGAATGTTGAAAAACCCTTTCCAAAGCATGTGAGAGGAAACAGTTCATGATATACTTACATACTGTCACTGGAGCTGCTACCAATAACTAACACTGAAGTTTTTCTTCATTTTATAATTGATATTTAGTCAAAAAGTGATGTGGTGCTTGCTGTATAACACCTGGTGCAGCACAAGACCTCATAACATCATGATAAATGAATTGCATGTTGGACATTGCAATTTCAGAGTGGACAATTGCATTTCCCTTTGTTTTGCTAAATGCCTAGTGCACTGCCCACTTAACTACATCTGAAATGACTGGACTTTTAACTAAAATTTGTCTTCTAGGTATGCTCAATTTGATGGCTTTAATGAACCTCAGGTAAGCCAGTAACATACCAGCTATTTATGTACTTGTCTGATCAATTCCCAAACCCTGGGAACTAAACCCTATGCAATGTTCAAGTGTGAGCAAAACTCTATTACTTGACATGGATTCAAAATCAGAAGAGGAAAATGTGGCTTCTTGGGGTTCTAAGGACGTGGTAAAACCACCCAGATATTCTGATCAGTCTTACTATTTATAATGGGTTTAGACCTGAGGCAAAGGTCTCTTAGAAACCTAAATGTTTCCTAAATCTGAATTACTTTAAACTGTAGCTGTCCTTTTCCAGCTACTGTAAAATCCGCAATAGAGCCTTCTGGTGGCCAGAGCTGGCCAGCAGGGAAGTGGCTTGACTCTTGGATTTGACACATCTGGCCAGCAGCTTTCTTGGGCAAGAGCTCTAGGACTTGGTACAAGAGAAACTTAGGGGAGCTGATGAGAGAGGTTCCTAGACTAGGGTCTTGACTAGGGGAACTTAAGTAGTTCTCATTCCAGATTTAAGCAACCCTGACAGCTGAATGGCTGTGGATAGATAGAGGTTACATGAAACTCAGCAATGCTAGGTACCTAGCTGGAAGTTTTACATGTAACAGTTTCTCTGTTCAGGATCTGATGGGGGGTTTCTTATGCCGATTCCTTTTCCCTGGGGGGTCAATGACAGCATATAAATGTGTGTTCTCTCTCTACACTATTTTTATGAGCATCCCCTGGAAGGCTGGACATGAAATGAAGGCTGCATGAAAGCAGAAGCTGCCCAGTGCCACAGAAACATTGCCAGTTTACCTCCTGCAGCCTGAAAACTACTTGTGGATAATCACAATCGGTGAATATGATGAGAATGTCACTTATGCAGGTACTGACAGGAGATGCTGTTGCAGAAAAGTTGGAGTGAGTGAGGACTGGGTGGTAGGTGAATACTCATCAGCTCTGATCCAAGCAAGTTATTTCATATTGCTGTATATAACCCATTGGCTTAGTCTGGCTCTTGGGCAAGTGGAACCTTCTGCCGTCAGCACTTGTGGTCTGTGGCACCAGTGGAATGTAATGCTTAGGGAAATGGTGGTTCTGATATTAAAAGCTAGTTGTTGTTATTAGAGTTGCTTTAAACTAGGATATGGGTGAGCCTGGGACTATTTTACCACAAAATGAGTTTATCTTTCAGAGCTACACAGGGTTAAAGACATGTTGTTTTGACTTCATGGCATTCTTTGGGAGCTTTTCTAAAGCAAGGACTTGCCAAATGGCACAACATACATATGGGAGCTAGAAGGCGTAGAGCTTAGAAAAACTCTGTCCCATTTCTGATCAATCACCACATCTCCCATACTGGTCTGCATGCCAGTCATCTTTCAGACAGACACCTAAGTTTAAACCAAGCATCTGCCATCCCCAACATACCAAACCAGTATTATTTGCTGCCCTGCTTATTCTATGGATTTAAAATATCTGCTGTAATAAAACAACCAGAAAAAGCTTGGAGGGCATGCAGATGAGGTTCAGATTATTATTATTATTATTATTAGCCATTTCTAAAATGACAATCATGTGACTTACGTAAATTTAGAAGGACATCAAATCCTTCCACGAACAGACCCTGAATTATCATACCCAGAGGCGAATGAAGAATTTTCACTGGTGTTAAGTACCTGTGAAGAAAGACCCTGTCAAGCCTGGCTAATACTGATAATCAGTGATTTGAAGGAACTGCATACTTTGTGTGTGCATGTGTGTATCCGATTTCTTCTGTCTGCATGCTGTGCTATTCATGACTGATGGAAGCTGAAATTTTCCACTGACAAAATCTTTAGCAAAAGACTTCAGAAGTTGGGAGATAGTTTAGTTTTAGTTTGATAATGTGGAAGATACTATTTTAGCAGATTTAGCAGGGTTTATTGAGTTTTCTGCACCATAGCACTAGAGATGCAGTAGCTTCAATGCACTGTGAAAAAAGTCTACCTAAAATAAGGAGCATTGCTGGGTGGATGCACTCCCTGCAGTCAGAGCAAAATTTAACCTTAGTGCTATAGTGTTAGTTAGCAGGGCTGCCAACATGGGTTTAGCACTTTCAGTGCATTTATGCCATCAACCTGGAAACAAAATGCTCCATTTGAGCTTTTTTTCGGGACAAAAGGTCAGCCTCATCCCCCTGAACAATACTGGTGTTTAAATAATGACAAATAAGCAGAACTGAGGCTAATTTATAGTCTCTGTTGAAAGAAACTGGAATACTACACTAATGCTACAGACTGAATTGTCCCTGTCACCTGTGAAGCCAGCTTCGGCCATGAGCTCGCCAGCCCCATTGCTCCCCTGCACCATAGCTCTGTCATTGAAGTGTGCCTGAGACTGCAGCTTGGGTGCTGTATGGCAGGGGTGTGCTTCCACCTACCAATTACTTCTTCCGGTAAAGGGGTAGACAACAAGGAGCTGGTTGTGGAGATGTGCCCACAAGCCCTCTGGAGAGATCTGGTTGCACCATGAAGTGAACTGAGCATTGGTTCTAAGAAGTCTAAATCGTGAGGAACAGCCATGGGGAAAACGTGCTGTGGAAAGCTACTGCTAGGGCCTTTGACAGACCCACATTTAAGCTGAAAAGCCCCTGTGTAAGGCTTAATACTCTCAAGCTGGGAGGGGAGGACCCATCACGCAAACTTGTTTCTCAGGAAGGGAAGCTGAGATGAGAGCTCCAGGAGCTCTTCTATCTTTCTCTTACAATCAACTGTTATCAGAGTTGGTTGTGCCCAGCATTTGGGAACCCTCATATCCAGCTCCCAAACCTGTGTGATCTGTGTTATCTCCAGTCTTGCTTGAGTCAAACATCAGGAAAAGCAGAGTGCCAAATGCCTCTGAGCTGAATTTCTGGTTGGGGAGGCTACACCTCTGAGGTCCTGCGAGGAATTCTCAGGCTGGCAGAAGAGCAGATGGCCTTTGACACGTTGCTTCACTTCTTATTTGGCATGTGAACATGCTTATGAGTGAGAGAAACAGTATCTGGGAAGAGCTTGGGTCACCTCATAGTTCTGTTACTCATGTTCTGGAATCGAGCTCCGGCTGCTGTGAGATGTAAGGTATGCCGCAGCCCTCGCGCAGATACTGTAAGGGGAGTCCTACGGGCTTGCTGAATTCTTGGGATAACTGCAGAGAGCTCTGCACCTCGTGCTACAGATCACGCTGCCTGTCCTCTGCAAGAATGGGACAGCATAGCTCTGTAGCCTGCCAGGCTGAGGTGGTGTTCGAGTTTCAAGTTTCCTATGCCTCCCTACTCCATTTATATAGCATTTACTTGCCCTTCTCAAGGTCTAATTTCATTCCCCCAATGTGGTAGGGCTGGGAGGATCACAGGGGAGACTCTGTGTGCCACAGCCTGTGATCTGCAGAGCAGTGAGGGCACCCCAGCAGCCTGTGCCTGTGCCTGCGACGCGCTGCCTGCAGCTGCCGGGGAGTGACCTGGATTTCAGCCTCCCCATAAGCCGCTGCTGACGGCAGGAGCCCGCTCCCCTCCCGGGGATGTGCCTTAGGGCTGGGCAGTGCCCGGCTCCTGCCTCACCTCTCTCTGGCATCGCTGCGGCCAGTGGCTGAGCCCTGTCCCCTCTCTCCGCAGGGTGCACCATCTGCCTGGGCCAGGCCACCTTCCTCCGGTTCAACCACCCTGCTGAGGCCAAGTGGATGAAGAGCATGATCCCGGCGGGGGGCAGGAGCCCAGCGGCTCTCTACGGGCTGCCAGCAAGTAGGTGCCCAAGTGGGGTGGGGGGGACGCTGGCCCATGCCACAGCCTGCCCGGCACGCAATGCTCTCCAGCCCTGTCCCCCATGTTTGGGAGCGGGGCTCATGCCTGGCCACAGATGTGCCGGCCGTTGTCTTGGCACGGCAGTTGTGCTGGTGTTTGTTAATGATTAATATCGCCTCAGAAGAGGGTGATGGCGAGGGCAGCGAGGCACAGCTCTCGCCTCTGGCCAGCCTGGCCGCGGCAGAGCCATCACCCATCAGCCCACGCTGGGGATGGGTGCGTGGGGCCCCGCAGCTGCCTTGGGGCGGGTGTTTACGTGCTGGGGTGGCCACACAGAGGCTGTGAAGGCCGTTTCCCCAGCTGCAATCATCTTGCTGCCTGCTTATCTTGCTGTGTCTGCCTGTCTGCGGGGTCGGCAGGATTTGTGCCGGCGCCGCGCCTGGTTCCTGGGGATGTGAACATCCCCAGCAGTGATCCCTGGGCTGGTAGCCCTTCTCCCTGCCCTGACGGGCACGACCTGACACGGAGAGAGTTGCTTGGCAGCCTTGCCGTGCCACGTGTGTGTCGGGAAGGCAGCACACCCCGCAGCTGGGGGACGGGAGGAGGGACGTAGGGAGGTGGCATGGCCGCGGAGCATGATGTGGCCACGGAGCATGATGTGGCCACGGAGCATGATGCGGCCACGGAGCATCCCTTGTGGGCTCCGCACTGTCTCTCGGGCAGCAGTGGGACCAGGCAGGATCACACAGGCCGTGCTGAGGCACATCTCTGGGCACAGAGGCGTTGCCGGCCGCCGCAGGGGAGCCGCTGGGTGCCAGGGGTGACGCAGCCCGGGTGGCACGTTGTCCTGGCCAGGCTCCGTGCCTGCCGCTATTAGCTCGTACCCTGAGTGACAGGCACATCGGTGCTGTGCTGGGAGGACAGGGCACCCTGGGCAGGGGCACTCAGGCTGGGGGCACAGGAAGGCTGCAGACGACACGGCAGTGGGTCTAGATATGCCTCAGGTCTGCGCTCGGTGGCTTTTAGCAGTCCATCTCTGCCCTGTTTCTGGGATGCCAGAGCGCGCCAGGGATGACTGGTGGGCGCCAGTGGCTGGCACAGGCAGCTGCTCCCCAGGGAGTGGGGCTGGGAGCTGTGGCAGCACAGGGATGTCGGGAGCAGGAGCAGGCGCCTGGGCTGTGCTATCAAGTTTCTGTCTCCCTGGTGATGATGGAGCCAGTGGGATACCGGCCTCCTCTCTGACCTGGCTCCCCAGCCAGAGTGAGAAATGGTGGCAGTGGAGCTGAGGGGAGAGGAGCTGCATCCCGGCACTGGTTCTGCAAGGCTGCATCAAGGGGTGATGCTCTGTGGGATGCCAGCCCGAGCAGGGGCTGTGGAGGTCTTGCCATGCTGACAGCTGCTCCCGTGTCTCCCCGCAGAGCCTGAGCCCCTGGTGAATGGTGGCCACCAGCCACCAGAGCACGGGTGTGGCAGCCACAGCTCCCTTGTCAGCTCCATCGAGAAGGACCTGCAGGACATCATGGACTCACTGGTGCTGGAGGAGCCGGCATCTCCTGCTGGCAAGAAGCCCCCTGCCCGTGGCCGGTCTCCCCTGTCCCCTGTGGTGAATGGGGGTGGGCGCTGCCTCTTGTCCCCCCCACCCAGCCCCGGAGCCACGTCAGGAGGCTCCAGCTACGAGAACTTCTCCCCGCTCTCGTCCCCGGCCAGCAGCGGTGGCTACACCAGCCCCTCGCCCAGCAGCCAGGAGCAGGGTCCAGCCGTGCCACCCCTTGTCCCGCTCCGCTCCTCCAGCTACAACCATGCCGTGCAGCCACCCCCCATGCCTGGTGGGGGGCCCGGTGACCCTTGGCCAGCCGAGCGGCTCGGGGACCACCGGGCAGGCAGCCCCCGGCTGACCCCCAGAGCAGCCCCACGGCCACGGGCAGCCCTGCAGGAGCGACCTCCCAGCCCCTTCCGGGAGCCACGGGACCCACTGGCCCCCAGCCGGCAGCCCCCCAGCAGGGCAGCTCTGGAGACCCGGCTGCAGCCCCCCGAGAGCCCGCGGGCAGCCCGGAAGAACATGGAGAGCATGCGGGAGCTGCCC
>JANHGB010049368.1:10867-22431 GCA_026283785.1 Coracopsis vasa
AAGAATGATGGTCCACCTCCAGTGACCAAGAGTCAGAGCCTGACTGCCCTTCCCGCACCCCCATGCATCCCGGTTGCAGGCTGCATGCAGCAGCGCTGCTTTGGGTCCGTCTCCAGCCTCCACTCTCCAGCCTCCTCCGGCCTCTCAGGTAACAAGGGTGGGCTGGGAAGCTCAGGATAGACCCAGAAAAGACTTTGTCTTTTATTTCTGCTGTTGCATTCATTGTGGTGAATGGGTGCAAGATGTCTGCCTGCAATGGGAGTGAAATCCCTGGTGAGAATGGGCTCATGGTGTGTGGACATGCTGGTGTGAAGCCATAGGGTGATCTGCTTGTGCCAAGGTATGTGACATCTTGCTCCTGCTTCTGTCCAGACAGGAGATCAGCGAGCAACTCCATCACCTCCAGTGCCAGCCAGCCCCAGGAGCGCTGCCCGTCCACCCGATCTTCCTCCTTCAGCGAGAGCAGGTCCCCTCTGGAGCAGCCCAGCTCTGTCACTCACTTCAATGTACCCTCACCCAAAGACCCCTTCTCCCCAGCCAGTGAGATGAGCTCCAGCACCACCAGCCAGAGTGAGGACACTTGGACAGGGAGTCAGGATGATCCCCAGAGCGATGTTAATGATGGGCCAGAGTACCTGGCCATTGGGAACTCGGGGCGCCGGGGCCGAGCGTGCAGCAGTGCTAGCACCAACAGCACCAAGAGCAGTAGCTCCAAACTCTTCTCCTCCAGCAGCTCCCAGAAGCTGGACTCTGTCTCATCACTGGGGGAGCAGGGAGCAAGCGGAGGTGGAAGCAGGGGCCTGAGCCTGTTGCGCCGGTCCAGCTTCTCAGAAGGACAGTCGTCAGCTACACAGGGGATCCTCAAGAAGAGCCATGTGCGCTCACACTCTGACACCAACGTGGCTTCGGGGAAGTTGCATGGTAATGGGAGAGCTTTTGTGGGATGGCTTTGGGGTATGGGAGTCCTTGATACTGGGAGGCTGATGCTGCCCACTGCTTTCACACCATGGATCTGGTCGGCGAGGGGAACAGTGTGCAGGTGGTTGGTAAATTTGGTCTTTCCCCTTACTTTCCTGCACTGCACTGGAATGAAGGGCTGACGTTTTGCTTCCCAGAATGCCCTGGGCCAGTCTGTTATTGGTGTTGAAGGCTTTTACCAAAAGCGTAGAAAATGCCAGCAATGCCATGGCGTTAACCGTCCTGCCTCCCCACTGGCCTTGCCTGGCTGGGGCATGGGACCATGGTTGGCAGGGCACTGAGCTGGATCTAGGGTTCATCCTACTGGTAGCGTGTCATCCTACTGGTAACCTGCTGGATCCTCCTGTGCTCTTCAGTGGGTGAATGCATGGTGGGAGGGGAAAGGATGTGAGAGGACAACCAGTTTGTGGGAGTCTGCCCCACTGGTGCTGCCTTCATGGGAAAAGTGGAGATCCTTGCTGAGTGGTAACCAGTCTGTCTCTGTTTTCTCTCCCTTAATGCTGCCCTCCTCCTCCTCTGTCTGCCCAGGAGGCCTCAGGGATATCACCATTATAATAGAAGATCCAGTGGCAGGTTTGGGAGCCAGTGAAACAGCCCTTCATTAGTGATCATTGCATCAAGTTCAGGATTTCCATCAATCCATTAGTGTTCATTTAGAAAACAACAAAAAAAACCCTCTTTCTTTCCTGCGTCCCAGCTGATGCTTTGAAGCACAGTCAGGTTTATGCATGTGACCTGACTAAAGATCCTAGCTTGGATTTTGGGAGCAGTGGGTCAGACTCGGAAGGGTGCCCAGCTCCCCTGCATGGTGTTACAGAGTGCTGGCCACCAAGTCCCTGAGATGCGTCCCCTGCCCTTCCCTCTACCCTACTGCCTTGGGAGACAGGAGAGGTTTCATCTCTCACCTAGCAAGTAAGGGCTGGCAGCTAAGCAGGCTCGAGCATCTTATTTTTCTTTTCATTTAGTGTGTCTGTGGCATGGGAGGTTTGATGTTGGCTGAGTTCAGCCACATCCCAGTCAGCTGTGTTTGCACCCACAGCCAAGACAGGACTCTGGCTGATCTGCCAGGCTTGGGGCAGGTTTTTCCCCAAGCAGAGGTGCTGTGGTGCTGCCATCTCTTTGCCCCACATGCAGAAAGAGTCATGAGCTCCAAAAAATGGGCTGTCTTCTTTTGTACTCTGCTGAACAGCAGCACTGGGTTTGTCGAGCTTAACAGATGGGTGCTGAGTGCTCGTGCAGCTGCAAAGGCTACTTCCTGGAGGTGGTGAGCATTCACACACGTGTGTCCAGCCCTGTGTCCTGCTCCAGCAGAGCATTCCGAGCACTGCATCGCTTTACGCTTCAGCAGTAGGCTCTATTGAACATGGCATCCCCCAGGCTGGTGATCATGAGGTGGTTTCTGTGCTGGTTTTCAGCAGGGTTGAGGTGGCTGCAGGATACTCTGCCAGGCTGCAGTGATTAGCTATGGGAGCCTCCCACCCCAGTGGGCTTCCTTTGGCCCAGGGCCAATCCTGGTGCCTGCTTCATGGTCTTTGTGGGGACATGCTGGTGTTGTTGGGCTCAGGAGCCTCCAGCCACATCGGCGTTATGGCACGAAGCTGGGAACAAAGAGGAGTAGGAGGTTGAGAGGATGGGGTTGCCCTTCTGTTTTGCTCAGCATGTCAGGATATCAGCCGCCACCTACCCTTGTGTCCACACACATGTGCTTCTGTCCCGCTCCAGTCAGGGTGTTTTCAGTCTCCTTCAGCAGTCCTTGGTCATTCAGCTGCTCTATCCAGATGCTCCCTGGGGCTGTGGCTCTCTATAGAGCACCATCCATCACTGGTCTCTGGTCATGCCAGCTCGTGACAGCCCCTACCAGCTCAGCCTGGCAGGGAGTTGCACCACAAGTGTGTGCATGGGGCAGTGCCCTGCACACAGCCTGTACAGGTCACCTTGAGGACTAAAGGTGACCAGGGAGCCCTGGCTTGTAGTTGGGCAAGAGCATGTCCTTCAGATTCCTCCTTTTAGTTGTTCAGGCTGTTTTGCAGGTCTGGGAGCCCCACAGATCCCTCAGCTGCTCAGGTTTCCCCTTTCTCATGACTCAGTACCCTGGGGATAGCTCTTTTCTTAAAGGTGCTCCATCAGAAAGAAAGGGCTTGCAAGAGGCACTTGCTGGAGCCTGTTGTGTCCCCCAGCTCTGCTAGGGAGTAAAGAGAAGGCGGCTCTGGACTTTACTGCTCTGTGGCATCTCATGAGCTTCTCACCTTCTTTTCTGTCCCTCCTTCTCCTGCCTGAAATGCCTTCTAGTTTTGTCCCCTCCTGGGCTTGCTCTTAGTCATGGCATGGAACAGGAAGATGTCCCTGTGCTTTCCGTTCATTTGTGCCTGCCCATGCGATGCTGAGCCCCTTTCATTTCACACTGTGCAGTGGCTGAGCATCTCTGGGACACTCATGTGTGCCTGGTGTCTTCTCTTCCAGAGTCCCACGATGATCCAGGTGGAGGGAGAAGGCCGGTCTCTGCTTCTACCCAGAGCAGTGAACTGAGCACACCCAGCTCGCTCTACATGGAATACGGTGAGTACAGCCAGCCTCATCAGGGATGCATGCTCCTGGTCAGGCTGTGGTGGCCTCAGCTTTAGGCACCTGCTTATGGGATGCTGGCAGGGCTCATTAGCAGGGGGATAACATCAGGTCCCTCCCTAATACATTTGTGTCTTGCTTTTGTAGACTCTGGACAGTACCTGAGCTCGGGAGAAGGGATGTTCAGAAGACCCTCAGAAGGGCAGTCCCTCATCAGCTACCTCTCTGAGCAGGACTTTGGAAGCTGTGCAGACCTGGAGAAGGTGAGGGAGGCAGCAGCAGTCTGTGCATTGGAGAATGTATCTTACTGCAGGTTCAGTGATACTTTCCTCCGTGGGGAAGATAATGGCATAGTATTTCCTGTTACAGAGGTGTGCACAGAACTTCAGGGTTGAGTTCTGTGATGGTGTCTGGCAGCCAGAATCTGCCCATCCAGCATATACACAGCAGCTTTGCAACATGTTAGGGCTCCTCAGCGACATGTGCTGACTGCCCAGAGTGGATTTATTGCACAACCTCTTTGTAGGAGTACTCTGGTGCCCAAGAAGGCTTTAGTTTCTAGGTCCTCCTAGAAGAGTCAGGTTTTTTGTGATTGACAGGGATTAAGGTCTTTCTACTGCTCTCCATGAGTAACAAGTTCTTTGCTGTCATAGGTGGAGGCAGGATTTTTACCGTGTCTTCCTAGTTTCTCTATGCTACAGCCTTGAATGCTTTTGCTCTTGCCTTGCAGGAAAATGCCCACTTCAGCATCTCAGAGTCCCTTATCGCTGCCATTGAGCTGATGAAATGCAACATGATGAGCCGGCAGCTGGAGGAAGAGGAGGAAGACAGTGACAAGGAAATCCAGGAGCTTAAACAGAAGATTCGCATTCGGCGCCAGCAGATCCGCACTAGGCACCTGTACCCCACTTGCCAGGGGATGGGCTCAGACAGTGGGTGATGTGTTTTGGGCTCATCAGTTAGTGGGATGTGGGTTTTCTGTCCGTTGCCTGACCTTATAGCATCCTGCCTTCCTGCCCATTTGTGGGAAACAATCATATGATTGCGAAGGTGCTGCAGAGATTTGTGAAACTCTGCTGCTATTGAAGACCATAATGGAACTAATAATGTAACACTTGTGTGATGTTGTCACTGAGTTATGGAATGTAATTTGATTTTGAACCCATAGTGTTTTCCAACCTTGACCTCTGTCCCTCCCTGCCCTGGCCATACCTGGCTATCAACTTGTCCCTTAGCTGTCAATGACCCTTCAGACTACTTGCATTGATGGTGTGGCTGTGTTGCATTTCTCCCAGGTCTTGTGGTGACAGATAGCGGATCCCAGTTCAGCTCCCATGGCTCCATACGACTTTCTGACTCTGGCTCCGCAGAGGATGTGGAAGAGTACGAGATCCGAGGTAGGAGAGAATGGCTGTGTTGCTCCTTGCACAGGGACAGCTTTCCCCTTGATGTGGTTGTGCTGAGGTCAGTCCCGCTAAAGAATAGCACATTCCTCTCACTTCAGGATGACTTTTCCCAAACAAGTGGCTGAATTCTCAGCATGAGAAAAGCAACCATTTTCCCTCATATGGTGACATAGTTTTCCTTCAAAATCCTCTGTAACCTTCTAGCATTCAGTGCCTCTGGCTGGTAGGTTTCTATTTCATTGCCTGGTCCACATAGCGGCTGTCACAGCTAGAGAGAGTTGGGAGAGCTGCCATTCTGCTCCCCTCATCCCCATCCTGACCTACAATTCCTCTGCTCTGCTCCTGGCAGCTTGGGTGGCTGAGCTTATTGCCCACAGGAGACCTGTCAGGGTCCCTGGGTGTTCCTTTTCTTCAGAGCCTTGTTAATCCTCTGAGGTAGATGACTGACTTCTCAGCAGTACTTTCATCTTACTGACTTTAGAAAGGAGATAAAATCATAGAAGACAGAGCAGTCAACTCTCCAGCTTAAATTTCTTGTCTCTTAACTGTGGATATAGCAAAGCTCTCCTTTCAGTCACTGAGGGCTAGATTTTTGGCCTGGTTTTGAAGCCCGAGGAGTGGTGTGTGAATTCAGTTCTGGGCTTCTTGTGCGAGTGCTGCTCTTCTATTATGCCCTTTCTCTTTGGCCTGTCTGAAGCACTGAAGTCAACTATTTTGTCATCACCATGTTATACAGATGGTAACGATGGATCTAACCTGATTCAAATGTCCAAGAGCGGCCTCTCAGTGTCAATGGCTTCCTTGTTCTCAGGTAGTACACCGCAGTGCTCTCCTGCAGCACGTGTGTGTTTGTGTGCAAGCTGTGTGTGTGTGCATGTGCACACTGCTCAGAAATCTGCCTGATTTGTCTGCAGTGGGGATTGTGAACAGTATCATCCAGACATCACCAAGAGAAGCTATGGCAGGATGATACAGCAGGATGGAGCAGAGAGGAGGCAGAGGAGCTCTGCTGTGGGCTCCATCCCCCAGGGTGTTTTGCCATAAAGTATTTCAGATATACCGAACAAGCCGGCTGTGGTGAAGACCTGTCTTGAGTGGGGTAGGGCTTGGCAGGGTGATGGCACAGCTTTGTGGTTCTGTTAGCTGCTGAAGGCTGAGCCTAAGCTGAACAAGAACAGAGATCTCTACAGGTGCCTTGAAGAGCATTATCCTGCTTGTCCTGGCAGGGCTGCTGTCATGTAGCTCTGAACTGAACCACAGCCAAACCTTGCCATCCTGCTCAGATTTGACTTGGAGAAGAATCCTTCCAGAAAGAAGTCCTGGAGGGAGAAGTGGTGAGAGCAAACAGGGCACAGGCAGTTTGTTTACGCTGGAGCCCTGGACATTGGAATCACGTGCAGCCAGATCTTGCTTAGTGTTTTTATTGTTTACAGTACTACTACATAATCCTTCCAGTATTCTGGCTGCATTTGAATAACCTTCGTGTGTCCCCTGTTTGCTTTAGCAAGGGAGCATCCTACGTGAGCTGCTGCTGATCCCTGCTGTCAGTTTTTTGGCGCCAGCATGTTGCTCCTGCTGGAGATGCTGTTGCTCAGAGCTTCCCCACCAGCCCTACTGTGTCCTCTGTTTACAGCCCAGGGATTGATCCATGGGGGGGCTCATCCTGGCCTGAAGCTGGCACACAGGGTCTAGGGTAATGTCCTTGGGTTTGGGTTTGTTCACGAGCCTTCTGGAGACTATCCCACCTGGTGATAGCATTGGCAGCAGAAGCATTTCAGGCAGCTAGTTGGAGGCTTTTGAGGAGTGTCTGCAGTTAAGGTTGAGAAGTGAGTGGTGGCAGCATCCCAGTGAGAGCCCCCATGGGAGCCTGGGATCAGATTTGGCTCCCTCTGCCATCCCTGAGATGATGCCAGTGCCTAAGTATGCTGGCTCTTCCTCTCCATAACACTTGGCCCACACTGTGCTGCATGTGCTCCGCTGTTCACTCATGTTCATTGTAGTCCAGGATAACACAGCACCCTCCTATACAGAGCCAAAGGCACCAGGGCATGGCAGGTATGTCTGCCAGGTGCCCTACATAGTCAGGAGGCTACGTTTGCCTGAATTCCCTGTTTTGTGCAGCTAGAAGACTGTTTGCATGATGTAGATACATGGATTCCTTAGCATTAGGATGCTTTACTGTTCTGTTCTAGCAGTGGATGTCAAACGAGGAGGGTCAAGCATCCATGCTGGACTCCTCTAGTGTGAGTCTGTAAATTTATGGACAGGAGTGGAACTTGCTCTCTTTGCTGCCAGGGCAGCCCCACTCTTCCTAAGGGAGCCAATGGCTCTGGGGTGGCACTCTTCAGTCATCCAGACTGTGATTCCCTTGGCCACAGTGTGTGGTTGGTGCCTGGCCAGAATCAGATGGACTCTATGTTGGACCATGTACTGGCACTGGGCCATTGGGGTAAGAAAGCTGCGAGCCTGTGTTTGGGGTGGTAGGGCCACGGCAGACCCCAATGCTAGAGCTCCCTAGAGGTACAAAACAGGGGACCTACTGGGCTGAAGGTTGTGGCATTGGTCTCTGTACTGTCTGACCTATAGTATTTTCCACTTGCATGTCCTTCTTCCCTTTTCTGGGAGTCCGTCTGCAATGAAGCAATGTTTCTGCCTGCTTCTGCCTACCTTGTGCTGCTGGAAGCGTCTCCTGTCCCAGGGTCCTTCCACCGTTGAGAAAAATTCCCTGTCAGGGTTTAACCTGCCAGAGTGAAAGAAAGGATGAGTGATTAAGGTACCATTGAGTGCTGCCTGGCACCCGAGGCTGGCACCGAGGAGAAGTGTGGGGCAGCCCAGGGCTACTGGGGAGCTGATGGAGGGAGCAGGACCACAGGGTCCTCCTGCATCTTACCTTGGACTCCCCCTCCTTGGGAGATGGGTCTGTGGCCTGTGCAGAGCATGTGGCACTCATGGGGCCAGCCCACTCTCTGCATAGATGCTGACATGTCTCTGAAGTGCTGGATGAGGCTACCAGCCCTGGCTGTGCAGCCACTGAAAAGCTGAGGCATGACCACCGTCTGATCTTACAGGTAGCAGTCAAGTAGAGAGAAGTGCTCTGCATCCCATTGCTAATCCGCTGCAGCATCTATATTGTGTGTAGAGAGCTACTAAACCTTCTTGCTAACCTTGCTGTCCTGCCCTCCTAGCTCCTGTGTGTGTACTGTTTCAGGCCGTGTCACTGCTGGGACTTGGTGTGTGACCTGTACCAGCAGCCACTTGAGTCCCCTAAGCTGCAGGCTCACTGTTTTCACAGCATCTTACCATGTCTTTCACTTGAAACTCCCGACAGGCGACTGATTAGACTGCACCTCCCCTTGCTGCTCACTGGTAGAAGTTGATGCTGTAGTTATTTCACATGCTCTTGAACAGCTTGATGAGTTTTACAATGAAGCTTTGGTTTGAAGTAAGTGTATCCCGCTGCCCTGCCCCATCTGCTCCACTTTGTCTGTTTGTGATTCAGATGCAGACATCAAGAGGAACCCAGACTCCAGCAGGAAGTCCTTTCTCTCCTCAGAGTCCATGTACGTTTGCGGCTTGTGGCGAGATATCTTGGTACCAAGTTCCCTTTCCTGCCTAACTCTGCTCTTCCAAGTGCATCAGCTGCTGTTTTGCACTGGAGTGGACATTCTTCCTTTCCTCCCTTCTTCCCTCCCTCCCTCTTTTATTCCCCACTTCCCTCTCTCTCCCTCTCTTTATTTAGCAGTGAGGCACTAGGTTCTAGTCTTAAATTTGGTAAGCAGCACCTGGGATGATCAGGGTACTCATGAGGTAGATATGATATGGACCAGTGTCAGGAGACAGGCCCACACCTCCTAGTAGGTAAGAGGCTGGGGAGAGGACCTGGCATAACCTGAAGCATCTGAACTGGCTGCTGGCTTGCTGCTGGCTCTGAGCCTCCCCTGCCTCTCCCCTCTCAACTGGCATAGCCTGATAGACTACATGGTGCTGACACCTTCTCTCCAACCCTTGTTGCTGTGCTGTGACCCAGAGGTGGAACTGCTGGCACACAGCAATGCTCACAGACTCTGTGCAGTGTGGCAGCAGCTTAAACTTGAAGTGCTCAGTCCTTTCCTGGTACTGCTCTGGAGTGGGGAGAGGTGGGCGCTATGGGGAAGGGAATCACCACCTGTTCTAAGCACTGCTGCTGTGTTAATGCTCTGAAAGCAAAATCCTAATGGGATGCAGGGACCCCTTTGCTAGCTGGGTAAGATACAAAGCTGTGTCTGTGGTTGGAAGGCTCTTGGGTAGGTTCGTACTGGGAGAGCAGTTCTGGCTCTCACTTTGCAGCTTCCCCTGCAAACAGGCACAGGTTTTATTAAGTAAGATATGTTTTGCTTACCTTTCTAAATAATTGTTGTGCTATTAGCCAGCTTTACTTGGGGGCAGCTGCAAAGACAGAAATCAATAACGTATCTCAATTGCAGGCCTGTGTAGCAGTGCAGAAATCAGGTACCAAAGTTGAAGGGAGCATCTTCAGTTTGAGATGGGACTGGCATCAGGGGTTTTGAGGAGGGCACAGCTGTGAGACCCAGTACTAACCACCCCCTTCACTGTCTAGATCCCATTCCTTCCTCAATTCCAACTCGGCAGAGGCTGTGGCCATGGGCTTGCTGAAGCAGTTTGAGGGCATGCAGCTCCCGGCTGCCTCTGAATTGGAGTGGCTGGTCCCCGAGCATGATGCTCCACAGAAGGTAGGGTTGTGAGTATTTGATCTTCCCCAAATCCCTGGCTTCAGCCTACTGCTGAGGGGCTTTGTTAGTGATCCCTTTGTGGAGCTGGAGGAGGGATTTTGCCTAGGCTCTGGGATTCAGCTCAGTGGGGCTCTGCCACCACAGCCTCCAACAGCAGAGTGCTCACATCCTTGGGGACATCCCTCCTCCAGCCCCTATTCAGCTGGAGCAGCAGCTCGATGCCTGGCAGTTTTCCAGAGGTTTCTGGCAAGCCAGCCAGGTGCATTGTGTTTGCTGTACCTGGCAGGGATCTACCCTCTTGCCTGCTTATTCCAGCTCCTACCCATCCCCGACTCTCTGCCCATCTCTCCCGATGATGGAGAACATGCCGACATCTACAAGCTGAGGATTCGGGTGCGCGGAAACCTGGAGTGGGCCCCTCCACGACCACAGATCATCTTCAATGTTCACCCAGCCCCAGCGTAAGGACCTGTGTGGCCAATGGCTTTCCAGGGTTCTGCCCTTTCCAACCCTTTTCCATTAACACCAAGGTTGATTATCCTCTCCTTCCTGCTTGACCACCAGGACTTCTCTATTCTTAGCATAATAAATCCACATTGATCGCTACCAGCAGCTGGTGCTATGAGATGGAGCCACTGCCAGTGGTCAGCACCTTTGGTGTGCACCAGGGCACAACAGGGCTTTTCCCCTTGGATTTGTTGTCCACACTGGAGTGGCAAAGCATGTGGCCATCTCCTGTCCACCCATGTGCCAGTGCCCATCCTCTGGTGCCATGTGCCATTAGGGCTGGACTCATGCATGTTGTCTTCTGTCTCTGGACAGGAGGAAGGTGGCTGTAGCCAAGCAGAATTACCGGTGTGCAGGCTGTGGCATCCGGACTGATCCTGGTGAGTGCTGGGACCATGAGCTGTAGTTGGGGAATGGGGAATACTGTGAACAAGTGGAAGACCCACAGTGGATGTGTGATGACAGAGCTCAGGACAAGGACACTGGGGAAATGATATGGTGGTTTTACCAGCTTTGCCTGCATATTGGTGTGCACCATCTGCAGAGGAGCTTCCTTCTTCAGAAGGTGACAGGGCTGGTAGAGACAAAGAGCAGCCAGCCCGTCCTTTGGGGAGGCAACGTTTGAGATGTTGACTCTTCTAAGGCAAAGTCATCTTTTGGGGTCCTATAGCTCCCAGCAGATTCCTTGCTTGTTGGAAATGCTGGGCAATGTTGCGAGTCCAGTATGTGGTTGTGCAGAGCCTGTGCCTCAGGTGACCTCCCTGTCTGCCTGGGTTTGGCCAGATTACATCAAGCGACTGCGGTACTGTGAGTACCTGGGGAAGTATTTCTGCCAGTGCTGCCATGAGAATGCCCAGATGGTCATCCCCAGCCGCATCCTGCGCAAGTGGGACTTCAGCAAGTACTACGTGAGCAACTTCTCAAAGGACCTACTGAGTAAGATCTGGAGTGACCCGCTCTTCAATGTGCAGGATATCAATCCTGCCCTGTACCGGAAAGTGAAGTCTCTCAACCAAGTGTGGGTAAGATCCTTTCCACACCTTCCTGAGTGGGGTTTAGGTGAGGTGAGTGGCTGCTCATTGTAAACTGTGTTCCAGGGAAACTGGGGAGGAGCAGATATTTCATGTTTTGAGGCTTAAAACCTCGGCACCATGGATTTCCCTTCACCTCTTGTTCTTTGTTCAGTAGCAGAGGAATTTCAAAAGGAATTTCTGCCTGGCGTCCAGCTGGGCTTCAGTTTATCTCCTGGAGCATGTGATGGTTGTTGTGCTCACTTTGTCCTGTGTGGTGTAAACACTTTGGTAGCAGGAGAGCAGCAGCTGAGGAGCAGCGGTCATTTCACCAGCACAGGAAATGGGGCAGACCTGCTTGGCCGAGGACT
>JANHGB010049373.1:9506-35422 GCA_026283785.1 Coracopsis vasa
ATTTCCTGTATGAATGCTCATAATGACCTTGCCAGGCCTCATCACCACTCCCGGCACGGGGCCAGATGTCTTCCCTCGCCTTTCAGTGTTACTTAACTGAAAACCGCATGATGTCCCAAGGTTTAACAACACCCTTCCCTCCCCCCCTTTCTTTAAGTAATGAAAAAACGTGATTCTACAGGTTGCTCCCTAGTGATTTTTCCAGCTCATTCACTGCTTTCTTAATCTCTAATGCCAGTCTGGCATAAACCTTTGGAAGTGTGAATTCCCTAACATGTGTGCACTGTATGGTATGTAGCTGGCAGGATTAGGGCTTGTAGTCTCAGCATCTTTACATAAAAGAGGCTCTGGAGAACCAGGCAGAAAGTGGCCAGCCACAAGGGAGACAGTAGCCCAGAAGTTAAACAAGTGTCAGCTGCTTTTAGATAATCATCTCATTATACAGCTGCATTAACACACTGTGGCACCATTAGGCACTCACAATGATGGTTCAACTTCAATGCAAGCTGAAGAAAAAGGTGCTGAGCAGCCGTGCTACTGTTTGAATATCCTTCTATGTGCAGAATATAAAATGCTAATAACGCATTAAGGCCTTCCAAAGCATGGCTCTGAGCACATTCAAAACTAGTATTTTCCACATGTAACATTTTTAATATATGCAACATGTTGACCTTTACAATTAAATGGATGTATTTACCAATAAATAAATAAATAAATAAATAAATGTCACATCCTGTTGGCAGGATACAATATCTATACATTTACCCTGTCCAGTGGAGCATCTCTACCTGATTTGTAAAACCGCATGTGCATTTTGGACAGTGCTATATAAATGGGGCGTATAGTTTCACCACTTCAAAACATCAGCCCAGCGAGAGTTTTGCTTTGGGGTAAAGGAGAAGACAGCCACCTGCTTGCTGTGCTCTGACAACTGCTTTTGACATGCCTGTCTCCATGGTCAGCCTGCTGCTTGTGCATGGTGGGTCAGGCTCACACAGCCAGTTTTAGCTGTGGCAGCGGCACAAGCTGGTAGCACATTGGCGCCAGGTTATACCCTTACACACTAAACAAAACCCAGGACCAGGAAATTTGAATACATGTCTCTGATCTTATCTTCATCTCTGTGGCTCAAGGGGAATATGTTTTTTGTAATCATCCAGAAACTCTGTGGCAACATTACTTTATCTCCATTGAATGCCATTTGTTTGCACTCCTTTCACACAGAACCAGGTGCACACATACAGTGCTCATAGATTAAATATCACACAACACACACTCAGCCAGGAATTATTTCCAGTTCTTGGTTCACTGTTTTTTTTGTCAGCCCCTTTTCTCTGCTTCCTCCAACTCTGTGGCCATTTGCAATTTCTATAGTGACTGCACAGCCAGACTTAGACCTTCCCCTCTCCTCACCTGCCCTATGCGTGACAGAGTGTGCACGTGTGGAGGTGGCGACCTCAAAAGTTCAATATCCCAAGTTTTCAGGCTTCCGTTCTTTTACATGCTTGCCCAGTCAGCCTGCTTCGTTCCTGGCTTCAAACCTAGCTTCCAGCTTGCTTACTTCTATTACACAGCAAAAAGAAACCACAGTTTGCAATTTATGGTGCCCAGTAAAAGGCAGTTCCAAGCAGGTCCCAGCAGAGCAAAGAAGCAGAAAACAAAAGCACATGCCTGACAATTGCACATTAGCACAGTCTGCAATAACAATGATAAAAACTCTGCCACGTCCTTGAAGAAAGAAGGGCAAGAAATGTATTTTTAAAAAATGCCATTTCTGAAACTTCAGAACACAACTTTGTGGCCTGGAAGTGCTCATGGGCAGGATGCAGGGACACACAGAGTCCTGCCAGAGCTTACCTCATGAGCCTGCACAGAGCATATTGAGCACCCAGAACTGAATCGGTGCTTCCTGACAGCTCAATAAACTGCTGAAAAGTAACACATGTAACTCACTGAACAGTTCAACTGCATGCCAGGTACATAAGGTGAAAAGGCATCTGCTAGAAGACTTAAAGGAGCAGTAATAACTTGGTTGTCATTATCAGAGAGCTTGTTGCCAAGAAGAAAATAATAAACCAAGAGCAGGAGATGACAGAAGTAAGAGAGTAGAGAATATTAGCTTTCATAAGTCTTTACACATTTTTCAGATTGCTGCTCTGAGTCATGACCTATTTTCCCTAGAGCAATACAGCTGAGCGCAGAGAGGGATCATTCAGTGAGTTAAGAACACAGATCAAACTGTGCTTTTGTGCAAGATAACCCATGTAATGAGAGGTTACTGTCAATTAATATTAAAAAATAAAGTCAGTATTTGATAATTTATAAAGTCTATAGCAAAAAAAAAAAAAAAAGAAAGAAAAAGCTGTACTTACTTTAAACATTGCTGCTTGAGGCTCCCCTAGTTCATGAAATGGAGGTTTGCCTGTTGCCATTTCAATAATAGTGCAACCTAGTGACCAGATATCTGCTGGTGCACCATATCCTCGTGGCCCTTTATCGATGATTTCTGGAGCCATGTACTGCAAGGTTCCTAGTAAGATCAAAAGGAATAGTCAAGTGTTATAGTTTTCATTTTTATTAAAAAGAATTAACACACCACTAAGCAAGACAAAAATTGCCAAATGCAACCTGCAGAGCCAAAATATTTGATTTCCCCTTTCAGCACTAAAACTTACGTATTAACATCTTTTCTCTAAATTATCTCGCCTCCCTTTCTAATACAAGGCTTCAAACTGCTGAAAGTATATTCATCACATAATCCAAATGCTTTCTCAGAATGTAAAATTATATCAATTTTTGCAGAGACTAAATTGTAAAGATTATGCATGTAAAAGGTGATGAAAACCTGCAAATTACCGATAGTCTGTACTATTTTCTCCATATGAATTCCTACTGGCTCTGTTATGACATCCTTAAATTCTTTTTCTTCTTAAGAATGCAATAAAATTACACTGTTGCAAAGATGTGAATTATTAAGTAAAGAACATCTGGTGAAGATAAAAGAGATTGCATATTACTATGATCATTAAATGTGACTGCTGTAGAACAAAAGTTCAAGCCACAGCTTTGCCCTCAGGCTGTGTGTCTTGAATGGAGGTGGATAATGTTTAAACCACTAGAAGCCTGATACTTCAAATCATGTGATTGTATTGCATAAAGCCTAAAATCCACAGAGTTTATGTACTGAGTTAAGGAACAAAACAAATAACACGAGATCTTTTAAAACTATCTGGGCTATAGCTACCTGCTTACTGATTTTAAATCCAAAATGAGAACTTGAGTAAAATATTCTCATGGTACATTCCATCTCTGAAGCAGAAGCAGGGCTGCAAATGTGAACAAGAACAAAGAAGAAGGGCACAAGGAAAGATGTACCTCTTCTTATTACAGTATGGTGATTTTAATTCAGATACCATTTCTCCATATACTATCTCTTATAAGAACTAGTTATTGTCTTCTGTCTTCCACACAGGACTACTGGCTATTTCTGTGTACTATTTACTTAAACTGCAGGCCAGTATGAGGCTTGTGATTTTTGATATAAGCACATGGCCATATAAAAAGTGAAAACATCATGTTATCTGTATCTCCACTGATAAAAGGGTTGAGTAATTACGCTACCATGTATTCATTTTTCAATGTGGAGTTTTAGCTGTTACACAGCAAATTCTGTTTTCCTGGAATACTGCAAGTTTTTACCACCTTGTTGTATATTAAAACTTTTCTGCAACATACCAGCCCAATATTTTCATGTCTGCTGTTCTCTTTACTGCTGATAACACCAAGGTAGCCAGCTGATTTGGTTTTATAATTAATGCCTCAAAACTGAAAATATTTTTAAGTTTGTGTTTGATTTTCTGCACTTTCAGACATACTTCAAGACATACTCATGCATGCATGAGTTACTAATATCAAGATTAATAAACGAAAAAGTTGATGTATCCCAGCAACTTTTGTTTCCAGATATAATTGCAACAAATCAATTGCTACTTAACGGAAAACACTTAGAAGAAAACTATGACCCCATCACACCTAAGAAGTTTTTTTAAAAGAAAAGGAGTAAAATGGATGAAATTACAAAAGGAAAGGAAAGGGAAAGGTAAAGGGAGAGGAAAAGGGAAAGGGAGAGGAAAAGGGAAAGAGAAAAGGAAAGAGAAAGGGAAAGGGAAATGGAAAGGGAAAGGAAAATGGAAAGGGAAAGGAAAATGGAAAGGGAAAGGGAAAGGAAAAGCAAGCCTGTGTTTATAGTGATTACACTCCCAGTCATTCTTCCCTGAAAATAGAGACCTAATCATGTTTTCATCACAAATCCAAAGAGCCTCTTGGCTCCAACTCTAAATCTATCAGCAAACCCCATATAAAATCTGCTAAATTACTCTTACCTGTAAATGTTTCGGTGCATGGACTGATTCCTGCCAGCCGTTTGGAAGTACCAAAATCAGATATCTTCACCACGCCGCTATAGGTGTTCACCAAAACATTATCCCCCTGTGGTTTGGATAAAAGAGAAAAGGAGGGGAGACAGATGAGTACAGAGTCCAAATCCCAATCCCAATACTCCTTCAAGTTTGTGGTTATTGTTATAATATACCTTTCTAGAAAGGGATTTTCCTGGAGCACCAGGGAGAAGAGGCTGTTTTATTCTTTCCTTTTGTTTTAAGCTTCCTTGAAATACCACTAAAATTTCTACTTCAGGTTAGAGTAAAACTAACTGAAGTAAATAAGATAAAAAGTAAATCAAACACGACACACTAAAGGAAACTTTACCTTTATATCTCTGTGTACAATCTGGTTCTCATGCAGGTACTTAAGGCCTTCCAGAATCTGCTTGGTGTAAAATTTAATTGTAGGTTCTTTCATTGGGCCCCACTTTGATCTTAGGAGAGCTGAGAGGCTGCCTACAAGAGTTAAGAAGAAAGTATCAAGATAGCGAAATTCCCAATTAGCACAAAACATTGAATTCTGGATTAAACCTTAGCTCAATATCCTACTGCAAGAGAAATGCAGTACCTATAATTAAGCCAAATTATTCCTAGATCCCTCAAAGCACATAATTTGCTGCTGGTTTAGACTAGTTATTTCTTTCTTGCCAGTTCAGCTTCCACCTCCATGACAGGAATAAATGTTACAACAGGGCTGGATGCATCTCCGTTACTTAGTCAAACAACTGTTGAGACTAGGACTAGCAATCATTTAGCCCTTTAATGAAATAGAAGCTAAAGATAACACTGTATGATGTTATACGTTATAATATGTGTCATGTGTTTCATGAGCCACATGCATGGACAAAGAGCAGCTGATTTACTTGAGGTGGGGAGGGGGGAAATAAAAAGGCAAGAATCTTTTCCTTTCAAATACAGGATTAACTTTTGGAAATATTCAGAGACAGAAGAAAGCAAGCTCCTGAAAGAAACCAAGCAATGGATGTTGAGGGTTGGAGACAGGTAATCTACACCTCCCCTACTTCTAATGTACTTAATCTTTTTTTAAATAACACAAATATTTTAATCATGAAACAAAATAAAGACAGATTTGCTTTTTCTGCTCATAATAAACTAACTGCAGTGGTTCTACTTAACGCCAGACAAATTCAGCTAAAGGGATTTTCAGTCCACTTCAATGCTTTTCTGAAGTGAAGTGTCCTCGAAGAATCTTGCATAATCTGAACAGCTGGTTCCTTGATCTGAACCAGTTCAATAGTATCTTGGCACTAGCAACTAATCACAGCTTACTACTGTGCATATAAGAACAAGAACTAAACAAGCTGATAATTTTAACAAGTGCAGAAAAACAAGTGGAAGTGTTGGTGCAAACTCATCACATCTGCATGCATCGTATATGTCAGTGTCTCAGCTTTCGGGTGAGAAGGTCAGAGAAATTAAAAAATTAAACAACTTCCCTATGTTGAATGCCCAGATGTATTTAATTACACTTTGAATGTTTGTGTCTTGATCTTCCCTAGGAAACTTCGACTTATTTCCTGATTTTCTTCTTTCTGTTTTTATTTTGCAGATTATATTCATACAAGAATTTAACACTCATTCTGACACATCCTTGACACTGAAGAGCAAATAGCAAAAGGGAGGTGGAAACATGACCTAGAGAAGATTTAAAGGGACTTTACATCTTAAAATGTAGAGAAGGATAGAGAAAGAGAACCTGGAAATTATAAACAAGGGAAGCATACAACTTTAATCTACCTAGGAAATAGCAGTGCTTTGTATATAGCAGTTGCAGAACAGTACTTAATTGCTCAACCAGTGTTATTGCTTAACAGAAACTTACCCTAAAAGCTCCAGTCATCATTCAGATGCTCAGGCTAAATGGGACTATACAGCTCAAACTCCACTGTTTTATAACACATGAGTATTGACGCCAGATATTTTTAGTGACTTTTCTCTGGATTTATAATTAATACAGAAAGAGAAGAGGGTTCTGGGACCTGTACACCTCGAATCTATTATTTAGATGAGAAAAATGCCACCTGTAGTTAATGTCTCAACAGAAAAGCCAAACACAGTGCACAAACATATGAAGTGTTTTCAGGAAGTTTTGAGTACCAACTGCTTTTGATTCCTTGGAGAGATTAAGCTCCGAATGATACAAACCTCCTGGCACCTGCTCCATAAAAATCTTAATGTATCCATCTTCAGAAACAGATCCAAGATACTGGACAATGTTCCGATGTTTTAAATATTTATGTAGTGCTATCTCTTCATGAAGAGGTTGAGAATATCTATTAAAAAGAAAAAAAAAAGGCAAGTGGAGTATGTTATCATGCAGGAAAAGGTTCTAGCCTACACTTAAATGCTAGTTTGCAAAGAGAATGGATTTTAGGAATACTGATCCAACTCTCAGCAAACCTCTTGTCAATGACCTTCAAAATGCAGTGTGATTGGCTGCTTACTCAGAAAAAAATACAGAAGTAGGTCTCAGAGGAACCCTGAAGAAAAACATGCCCTCAAAGAATTTATTTCTTCTGTATTGTTACATAGTATTGTTTTTGTCTGCAAAACTACTTTTATGCTTTTCCAACTCCCCAAAAACAATATAAATGAGATACAACTTAAAACCCAAAAAATCGTATTCTAGAATTTGAAATATATATATAAATTATAAAACTGTAGTATTTATGTTATATATAACACCTTTTTCAAAAAATAAGAAGTCTTTATTTTCTAAAGGGTACTGTTGAGTACTAGGGGGAAATGATAATTGAATTTTAGTACATTAAACTAACAACATAGAAATACATGCCAAGAACAGCAAAGTTTTATGGCAAACAACAGCAGTTTCATTAGCAATGTGTATGTAACAGTAAATCAGACCTTACCGGCTGTCTCTCTCGGGTATTTCTTTGATGGCTATTCGGACCTGGTTGCTAAGGTCTCTTCCAGCATAAACTATTCCATAAGTACCTTTCCCTAGAACTACCCTGTCACCATTCTCATCATAATCATATTCATACTGCAAGCAGAAAAGATAAACAAAACAGCACAGAAATTGTTATCACTAACATTTGACATTACAAAGACCTGTAACAACAGTTATGTGCTATACTGAGTTAGTACAACACAGAGTAGTTACTGCAGTACAGCTGTAGTACAACAGGTTACCCACCAGCCTGGTACATTATACAACTTGTAAAATGTCCATGTTACTTGCTTTGCAAACCAATCTTCCCAGACCAACTTTGAAGTGCATTCACCCAAACAAGGAACACAGCAGTAAGCCAAATTCAATGAAACAGTGCTGTCGAAAGAACACACTCAGGCATCATCTCTAGGAATTGCTGAGAGAGCCTTTAAAATACATAAATGTATGGAACATAGAACCATGGAACTGTTTGGGTTGGAAGGGACCTTAAATATTATCTTGTTCCAACCCCCCTGCCATGGGCAGGAGCACTTCCACTATACCAGGCTGCTCAAAGCCCCATCCGTCTGGGCCTTGAACACTTCCAGGGCTGGGCCAGCCACAACTTCTGTGGACAAGCTGTTCCAGTGCCTCACCACCCTCACAGTGAAATATTCCTTCCTAATATCTGATCTAAATCTACCCTGAGTAGTTTAAAAAATAGATAAAAGTGACAGGGAGTGGACAGTGTTTTAAGACCCTAAAGTCTTATTTGATCTTGGCCACTGCAAAATTAACTGTTGACATATTCCTCTCCTTATCAGCTTTTCCAAAAGGCAAGGGAAAATAAAAAATACTTGTCTTCTCCAAGAATGATTAAATATATGAAGTAGTGGTGTCCATTGCTGCTGAAACATGACGGGTCATGCTGCCAGCTTAGTAAGTCACTGCTGGTTTCCTGACTTCGGTAAATCTACAGTAATTTACACCACCTCATGGTCTTGTCCCATATGGTGATCTTATCACAGAGCTCTCCTACTATAAAGGTCAGTGAAAAAGCTGATTGATGAATGATGCTTAATGGAAGTGTATTTCAGACACTAAATAAAACCAAATGTCTTATGGAAGTTGGGTTAAGCAGCAGACCCCAGAATCAAATCAGGGAACTGATAAGGGATATTGAAAAAGCACTTTTGCAAAGACATAAGAAAGGAATCTGAGAGTTTCATAGCCTCAGGTATTATCAGAAGTACACATATAAATTATACACTATCTTCCCAAATCCAAGATGTCCCATATGGGAAAACTGCAGGGTATTCTCTGTGGCTTCATATGGATTCTGCATTTTAGAAAAACAACCAACCTTTTTACAGTGGCCACGACTATTGACATTTCTGTCAATTACCACTTTTTCTGCTACACCCAATAAGGCGCTCTCATGCAGAATGCAGTCTTCAGATCTATTTCTTTGAAGTGTCTTCCCAGTTCATATTGCAATGTCCGCATGTCATTGGCTTTCCCCTCTCTTCTCATCAGCAAAGATGGCAAGTTTCATGCTGCTGTATGGAAGGTGCTAAAGAAAAACCATCTGTCGTTTATCCTAACAGCATATTCTGCTCAGTGGAACTAAACTTGAGCTAGCGCAGCTTTAGTATAGTTTCAATTTCCATGTTTCAGCACTTCACGGTTCATAACATAATCTTGTTATATGATAGGTATAACTGACCCAAAACGCCATATGTAAAACTTGTCAGGTTCTTTGGCAGCAGCATATCCAACTTTCACAGCTATCATATGACATAAAACTGTGCAGAAAAAAAGACAGCAGTCACATTGCAGAATTTAAGATTGACAGTAACCTTATCTGCAACAGACTTGTCCTAAGCCAACTCTTAAATTACTGTGGAGAAACCCATGTTCATTAATCTGGGTCACATAATACATGGAAATCATTGAGATTTATAGTTCAGTGCTAGTTAGTAGACAGTTTAATGGACTTGTATATACTTGATGCCACTTTACATTTGCCTCCTTTCTTTCCAATAGCTACAAAGATAGATTGAATAAATCACTGCTGGTTGCCGGAAGTCTGAATATGTGATCCATTGGATGTTGAATTCAACCATTGGGTATGAGTAAACAAGTGTTCATAGCTGACCTTCTGCATTGGATGGGGTAGGTCACAGTCTGATCTCTAGTATATAACATTTGGAGTACAGAAGGTACTCTTAAAGTGATAGGGACTTCTTCAATATCAATATCCAGAAATTAATACCTCAAGGTAGAAAGGACTGCCCACACTCACTCTTATTCTAAATCCTTGTTAGCTGTAAAACTAAACTGTATTTGCTTTCAAATAATACCACAGTCCAAAATATGTAACCCCTTGAGACAACATTCGGACTGAAATAATATTGTCTACTCCCAAACTGTGCTCAAGGTTATTTCTTCCTCTTTCCAAGATATGAACAGATGGTTTATAAATGGTAAGAACTGCTGTCTCTGTGCTTGTCAAGCCCATCAAAACCATACAAAGCTGCATTTTGCATGTTATCTTTGCTTAAATGCAAGATTTCAGGCTGCGGAAAGATATTAAATGTCTTTACTCATTTATAAGCTGAACAAATAAATACTCCCCTTCTGTATCTTGATTTCTGTTTTAATTTCCTGACCTAAGGTAATAAGTACAAGGTGATAATTGTGAGAACTTCAAGGTATGTAAAATGATGTATCTTGAAGATTTATTTAAAATTAATTTCTGTAGCTGTTCCTTCATACATCAACCCACATAGGATTGTTTCTTGCTGTGCATTCTCAAGTGATTTTTCAAGTCCAATATTTAAAAGGATCAAGCCATGGTGAGCTCACTTCCTCTCAGATACTATTATACAGTTGAATAGATTATGTTGTTTGGAGATTGCCCTGCTATTAGCTAAATACGTAAGTATGTAATATAAAATCTGCAGCTATAGATAATAGCCTGCCTTTGCCAAGGTGGAGCCCTGATCCTATGCCAACACCACAGATGTATGTATAAAGCTGAGCTTAACAGATGTGCTTCTCTAGTCCTTTTCACTTGAGGAGAGAATTCTGTGGCCACTATTCACAAACTTCAGTGCAAAAACACATCTTCCCCGCAATGCAATTGCATTCAACAGTCCAGTACAGTCTTCTACTTTCTTACTGCTCTTCCAAAGCATTTGGTACTACAAAAGGCTCACTATCATAAAGAGCTGCTCTGAATCATAAGCCTAAGAGAATTGCTGGAATGAGACACAGTCAGAAAAGATACCCAACTCAAACAAACAACAGCAGGTTTTCTACACTCATAAATCAGATTGAATTTGCTTGACCACAAATAAAACAACCCACTTTTTATGATGGTATTTCAGATTTCAAAACAAATAAATAGAAGCACAGCATATATACTTAAAAAGTGCTAAAATGCCCGACATTTGCTATGAGGCAGTGTGGCTTATGAGGACATGGATCCACCTACCTGAACTCACATAAAATTTGAATAACTTCTCAAGTTTTGTTTGTTTTTTTCCCCTGTGTGCTAATTATAAAGAAAGTCTGCAGCTACTAGGTTCCTAACATGGATGTTTCAGTGATAAGTAAAAATCATGATGGATTAATCTGATCCTAAATATCTGCAAACCTCTGTGACAGAAAAAGCCTGTTAAATGGAATTACCTGGAGTAGTAATAGTATCAGCTAGAAAAACTGAAGTACCTTTGCTAAATGGCTTTCTCCTAGAATTTATTAAATATCTTTTTTATCCATTTAAGCCAGGTGATATCAGATGATTCTCCTCTATAGATTGTTTGCAACATAACACCCTTTATTATGGATTTAGTAGTTTACAGTGGTAACAGGCTCACTTTATCAAAAATGTGTGTTTTCAAATGAATTCAAGTCTTGAATACAAATAGTTTTGTAAGAATTGAAAATTCATATACAATTAAGGAGTTTAAATGCTATTTATTTATTATCTTTCTAGTATACTGAGATAAAAGTACAGGGAAGACTGAGAACAAATTTCAGAGTTCTTGGATCTTTTATGCTTGACACATACCTCCAATGTGTCTCCATCTATTTCTCCCTCTAGTTCCAAAGTATTGCCAACGGCATCAGACAAAATTTCTTTTACCAACCCACAGAATCTAAAAAAGCAATAAATAGCACAGCATCAATGAAAAGTATCTTTTTTTTTAAGATTAAACATACTTTGCAAGGTGGACTTAGCTTTCAACCTAATAAATTGACTATCATGTTCATTAGGTTTCTTTCATTACTTACTTTCTCCACATTTATTTTAAATGAGGAAGAACATCAAACACATACTGAAATGTCTAATTATTTATAAAACTATTTTATTTGCTGTATCAGAACACAACACTTGCTTGTTCTTGTAATTGCACAGTAAAATCTTGGTAGATCCAACTTGATTATTTTTGCTGTACACTTTGACAGAAAGTGCTTAGTATGGCCTTGTATTTACAAATGTGACTAGAAAAAAAGCAGAGATATTAAAAAATTAAAAATTGGTTTTCAGTGGCTCAATTCAGTAGTGCTAAATTTGTGACATCATATTGGATGGTTCTCCTTCTGTGTACTGATGAGAATGTTATTACTTTCAGTTTAATTTAAATGTTCCTGTGAACTTTGGTTAAAGTGAGATTACTCAGTATTTCTGAAAAACAGGTTTTGTGGTTTCTAGTCTGGCATCCAGAAAGCCAAGAATATAAAAGTAGTAACATGTTTTGAAGAATAGGGTTTTAACTAATTTCACTTAGTTCTCTGGAATGGAGATCCTTAAGTACAAGGATATATTTTCCTGTAGTTTCCTGCCCAAGCCACTCACTTTTTTCCACATTCTGTAACGAATTATTAAAATTACTATAAGACATTCACGTCTCTTTCACTGACTAATAGTCACACATCTTTGGAACAGACTCCTGTAGTGCAGTGAATAAGGCATAGAAAATTGTGACCATGTTTCATAATACACAAATTGCAATGCCAAATTAAGTCTGAGCAGGTAACATTAATTTTAGTGCTTCCTATCTTTTATGCAATGCACTCTGCAGAGCCCAAACCAATATGTGACCTTACATGACATGGCCAAGTCACAGAAAAAGAAGATAATAGTTATAAATTAGAATAAGCTAGTTCAGCCTTTTCTCAGACCTAATGACTTGCAAGTAAACTGATTAGAACCAGCCAACAAGTGTAATGGGACATTGCTCTCACCACCTTGAATATCACTGATGCTAGTCCATTATGTCTTCATTAAGAAAAAAGAAGTAAAAAAATAATTTCTGAAGCAAAAACATCAGCTTTCAATCTTTGCTAAATCAATTCTATTTAGGAAATAGATCTCTCATGCAATACCCACACAAACTGAACTCACCTACTACATTGGTGTTCTGTAGAAAAGTAGATTTGAAAGTCATCAGAGTTGTCATGGACATAAAGAAAACAACATCGTTCATCAAACTTGGAAATGCTGCAAAATTCACATTAAGAAATTATCATTTTGGATGTAACTATAAGAAGAAATAGAGCAAGGAAGAGCTGTTTTTTTTAATTAAGAACACTTAGCAAACATCTTTTTCACAGTTAATTACCTCAGAGAGGCAGTATGCAATTATATTTATCTTCATTACAATTAGAAGCTTTGAGTTTGTTCATATATTCTATAATCTTATCTCAAATTTGATATATGATTAGGCTACTGCTTACTTTGGTAAAATTCTAGTTTATCTGAAGTGGTTTGAAGTTTGTTTGCTGTTTGCCTCCCCTTCCTTTTTTACACAGTTCTGTCAGATTTTGTGGTATTTGATGACACCTCAATGGGAAGTGAATTGCTTTGACACTAATGCAGCTAAAAAGACTTTCTTTAAAGCTTGACAAGTACTTCTGCTTTTTATAATTCCATTACTCCTACAGTAAAACTAAACTGGGAAATACCTACAATGTAGCAGATCTTTCAAAGGATATACTTTTATGGCCTTAATACTGATAAACAAGTTTCAGGACAACCAGTATTTAGTCCAGATTGCAGCAATAATTCTGACAGTGATTATTGCATATTTTGTCCTGCCAGCGTCATATACATCCCATCTAAATGCACTGAAGTGAGAAGTGAAGAGGCCATAAAACATTATATCAATATGAAAGTAAATTTAGGCATTAATCTCTTATTCCAAAGACTTGCACTTCAGCATTATTCTACAAAGATGCCAAGCTGTTATGCTTGTTAAGGTATTCTCATAATTTTTGTGCATTAAATTAATACAACTGATGAGATTCTTGCCTGGCCTGTTTAGTCAAACTCAGATTTTGGTTAGCTTCTGATGAGCCAGTAAGTTAAAATACATGACAGTAGACAATAGAAAAGTTGTAGAATGTTACAAAACCAACTTGCTGAAGCATCATTAAGAGCTACATGGACAAATGTTACAAAAAATTAGAATTTTGCTGGAAGATTTTTTCAGAAATATGTGAAAATACATTATGCCATTCTGTAGCTTCATCCTAGTATAGCAATTTCTAGTCTAGCAAGGCAAATTAATACATACTTGACGTGAGAACTATGCAACAAAGCAAGATGAGTCTTCCAAAGGCAAATACAGGATAGACAAGACAGTATCTAAGTATTATACTGTATTATAAAAAGTGTAACGTAGGTGGTATGTAAGATGAACTGGTTAGCATAAATATAACTTTAGTGTTTTGACAGAGTATAAGTTAACTGAGACCACTGTTTTTTTTCCAAAGCGAATGTGATTTCAGAAGTATAGCAATTGTAAGTTATCACGTACAAAGCAAAGATCTAATTCCACCAAGCTTAAAAATATTGCTTCTTTGAGCTTTGTAATCCCCAGCAGTGAGTGAGAATTGAAGCAAATGCATTGCTTGACTCCACTTAATTGCTATTTTTCTCAAAGATGATTGATTCCTGTGCAATGTGTTGTCTGAAGGCAATTAATATGTTTCAGAAATCTTATGCTGAGTTATACTCAGTCATCTCCACAGACCTAAGTAACAACTTCACATCCACTTACATTGCACTGGAGTAGTAGAATAAAATATCACATTGGTGTGATCTAAACCAAAGCCAGCCTTTTTTTTTTTTTTTTTTTTTTTTAAGAAGAAAATGCTAAAGTTATGGTAGAATATGTCCAAATCCATGATTGAGACTTTTATAGCAATAACCACTCCCCTTATTCAGAGAAATGAGAAATACTTTTTCACTGAGCTTATTTTCTTAAGCAAATTATTCAAGTTCAAGGAACACAAACTTGGGACATAAAAGCATTTAGGGTCAAAATCACAGCCGAGAAGCTCTCTTTGAGAACCACAGAACTCATCAGGTATCTGAATTCACGCTTGTACTTGAGTCAGAAAGTTTTTCAAGCTCTTAAGGTTATACACTCACACAAGTGGCCCCAGCCAACAGCCATTTACATCCCCAGAAAGGCCAGAACCACCAATGTAGTGACTCATGAACTTAGAGAGAAGGCAAAAGTCCACCTTGTGTTCCCTGTGCTTATGGCTCCTCTGCTTCTTAACTACAGCCTGCATAATGCAGACAAGAGAGCAAGAATGCCATAGACACACTGCCAGACTATACAGATAGCTATATAAAATAGATTTATCTTCTTGTCTTTTTTTTTCCTGTCCTGGTGTTCTGTGTCTCATTTTTCTGTCACCAAAGTAGCCCAAATTAAGCTGTGTAAATTAGCTTCTATATGTAGTAATGTATTTTGCAGTTGTTAATACCACTATGATTCTTTTCTATCCTGTCAATACTCGGAACAACCCTGTTCTTTTTATGTTTGATCTTCTTTTGTACTAATACTTGGACCCATTTACTTCTGACTACTGTTTCCATTAATCTAGCATCACAAAAAGGAACTGTGTTAATTATTTAAAGGCTAGTCCTTGAGAAACTCCACTAGCAGTCTCCTTCCAGCTCAGGAATTCTTTCCTCAGCACAAACTATGTCCATGCCTCATTTAACATGTCTCTAATAATCTCAAGTTTTAGCAAGTAGTTTTTTTAGATAGAGCCATATCAGAAGCATTTCTGAATTACAAACAGAAAATAGATACCATAGTTACCTTTTAAAGGAAAAGAAACTGTTCTTTCACTTACAGAAGGAGCTAAAGGTTTCTGTCCCCCATGTTTTTAAATGCAGAGATGGCAATAACGTCACTGAAGCATTTAGAAAATACATAAATAACAGGTCACAATTGAAAATGGGAAAGTATACCAGAGAACACACATGACCACACACCCCTCTTAGATGTGTATTCCTATAAGAAATAGGTACAGCTCTGCCCATGCATGGAAAGGGAAACTCTTTTGTGTGGACATTTCAAGGTGGTTTGGACAGAACAAGCTTTTATGATAATGCAAAGCAGCAATTTAAAGCAGCATCCAGATTTCCTACTTAAGGGAAATACAAAACAAACAAAAAAACCCACTTCACTGTTTTCTGACATACCAACCTTATTCCTCTAATGGAGGAGGCTGTAAAATTCCATTCGTGAATCTGTTTCTGTAAAGAACAAAGAGGTATAATCAACCACAGTTTAACCTTGATTTACTATTGAAAACAAAGTCACAGCATGGAAGCAAAATATTTTTTTTCCAGAATGTCTCTTTTCCTTTCTTTCTTCCCCCCAGATTTCAAATAAAATGGATGTACAGGTAAAGAAAGGTCACACATTACTGTTTTATTCACTTGAGGAAAATTGAATAGAAGAGGCACAAATGGTGGAAGTCAAAGCTGCATTTCCTCATATAAAATAAATTTTGAAGAACGAATCTTCAAGTACAATTTACCAAATGTTATGTTTTGACTCAACACATCAACATTTCATATTAAACATGGAGCAGACTATGCCCTACTCTTATCTAGGATCGAAGGGAAAGGAAACTTTATATATCTTCCTAAGAGGTATTGAGCCAACAGCTTTGGCCCAGGGAGCACACTGGAGGCAAAACAGGAACAGCCTGTACCTAGGACCGTAGCCCTCCACAAATCTCTTACTAATAGGTGGATCTTATTTAACACCGTGAATTTGTTCCATAAAGATGTCAGACACATTCACTCAAAGTAGTAAAGCAGAACAGTGTACTGGAAAAGAAGTTCACAGATCCAGGCAATTGTGGTCTTCTCTTGCTCTAACATGTTTCTTTTCTGCACCTTGCCTCTCAACATTTTAGTCTATTCTCCATCTACATTTTTCTGATATTAAGAAGGGATGGTGAAATACATTCCAGATTTCAAGTCTTTCAATATGAAACTGAAGTTATTTCTCACTTTCAAGAAATTACACTGTCCGTGACTGTGTCTACTCCTTTCCTAATCTCTGGTGTTTTACCCCATAATCCAAGATTTCAAATATTTAATCTTTTGACACTTACTTGTCACAGGCTGCCATTCTTTTCTGGTCTTATAATTGTAAAAACTTCAAAATTTCTAAAACATTAAACACAATACTGGGCTTTATCTTTACTTCTCATCTAGCTTTGAGCTTCATCTTAATAAATATCACACAATTCTAGTGAGAAATATTATGAGCAGAACAAATAACCCAAGCACTTCTAAGAGACATGGTGAAGATAAATGAAAGATGAACTAGAGGTCAAAACCAGCTGAGTTCTAATCATAGTCCCTCCTTTTACTTTGTAAAAAGTAAACTTTCATATCTGCACAAAAGACATATTGAGGCTTGTGCTTCACACAGAAGCAGCAAACTTCAAACTATTATAAAGTGCTCTAAAATCTACACATAAAAAAGTACAATGAATCAGAATACATGAAACACATCTGCTGGTAGTTTTACCATTTCAGTGGGAGAGACATGCCACAAAGAGAGAGATCTCTCATCTGCTTCATTGTTGATTGAAACATATGCAGGCTGGTAGACTTTAGTTGGTTCTATCACCAAAACCTGAAAAGAGAGAACATTTGTCCTTAATAAACCAGCGGCTAATACACGACAGTATTTTCAGATACAGGCAATGGGTAATCTCAAATTAAGGCCTAAAAAATTTCCAGGGGGAAAAAAGAAGGACAAGACAGGGTACGAGGAGGCTGTGTTCCTTTATGAGGAGGCTGTGTTCCTTTATGAAGAGGCTGTGTTCCTTTATGAAGAGGCTGTGTTTCTATGTACAACAAAACAGTGTTATCACTATTTATTGTATGAGGCTTAAAAGTATTTCTTACAATGTTTTTAGGGTGTTGGGTTAAATGTTTTTTATAGGGTAAATATTAGCAGAATACAGGGGTTTGGTTCATGCAATGCAATAACAGGCAGTTAATTATGTGAGTATTGTGTTTAGAGTCTAACAATTCTTGTTATATCCTATCCAGAAACATCAGACAAACAACACTTGATTGGATGTAACATCTTACTGGAAATCTCAGGCCATTAGTTGTTTCTTTCGTTGCCTCAAAAATTATATCTAGCCAGAAAGTCAATCTCTCTTGTCTAGGAGAATGTTCTATGGTGAGTTTCTTGAAACGCTGAATTAACATCAGATTCTGAACTAATGATTTCAAGTACCTAGAATATATCGAATTAGTGAGTTAACAGAGAAAAACAAAATGTGACCAGATTCTAAAACCACTTAACTTACATACACATCAAAAAAAATTATGGCAAAATTAAATGTACTTTAAAAACTACCATAATGGAAATGATTGTGTTGATTTTTACAGATTTCTGGAAAGAATAGCAAGCTTAGTCAAAACCGTAAGTCATAAACTCACATGGATGTTCGTTAACATCTTTGTTCATGTTACATGAGTAGTTACATAATTACATGAGTAGTTACATGGTGATTAGAAAAGGATGTTATGAGCTAGAAGATGATGGGGGAAGGAAGCAGCAGATAGCTTAGCTCTAAAAGAACAGTTTCAAAATCTTTACACAATTGTTTCACAAGTAATCATCACTGATTTTTTATGAAAGATGTGCTTCAATGCAATATAAACCCAACAATGACAAGTAAATTTCTTTCTTTCACCCTTCCTTCCCGTAATAATGAAAAAAACAGAATATAAAGTCAGAGTTACAAACAATCTAAGATGGAAAAATCCAGATAAGTTATCCTAGTGACTATAAGATTTTTAAATTTGTGAATTTCCTCATAGTTGGGTACTTGAGCTACAGCCTTCTACCACATACCACACAGGAGGTTTCAGCTTAAAAAGTTTCTCTGCTGCTTGTACTGCTTTACCAACGTCGTTAGCCAGCATGCTCACACTGAAGAACTGTCCAACGTCCCAGTAATTATTCATTTTTTCTAGGCTTCCTTTTCTTCCCAATAAGCTGTTTAACCGTACACCTGTAAAATTTCAATTAAAACTTTGCTTTCTATCAGTAAAAGATTAATAAATATTTTCACTTCTAAGTCTATCAGTAAAAGACAAAAAGACTTGACTAAGCATTAGTGGTAAAAATAAAGAGGAGCAAGTTTTCCCAAAAAAAGATACAAAACAAACCAAAACAGAACAAAACATTGCCCAACACAAAGGCTGGGTCTGCAAATAACATTCCCAATACAGTTCATACAGTCACAACTCCTGCGACAGTGCTGGAAAACCTCGTGCCATCTGTCTGGGCTATCTTCCTCCTGTTTGTCAATGTAAGCTGCACATCTCTGTGTCCTCAAGATCCACATCTACTGCAAGAGATCAATGGCTAAAGGCTCTACACAAGCCCACCCCAGAGCAAGGTCAGGGGAATGATTTAAAGCCACCTTTGCATTCTGCACCTTCAAGGTTCAAGTATGTGTCTATTGCAACACATTGCTACAGGCATTTTGTTTTCTTCATAGGGAGAAAGGCAGAGAACCTATCTGTGGCACTGTGTGTGGATATTTACCTATTTTTCTCAGTTCCATTGAACTTTCAAACTGTTGTCCTGCAACAAGTAGCAAAATTGCAAGGTTAATTCCAGAATACAGAGTTGACTGGAGTTCAAATCCTTTGCGATACCTGCAGAGAAGAGTCAAGAGCTCACATCTCACTGTATAGAAGAAATGAAATACTGCAAAGTTTTGGTAGGTATTTTAAGCTATTAATTTATCACAAAGACAATAAGGATAGTTGATACCAATAGCACTCTTTGCAAAGACCACTTGAAAGAAAGTAGCTTTTTTTGTTATGGCGAGAAAGAAAAACTATTTAGTTTTATGTCTTGCCAGCTTGTGTGGTTTTGTTAAAATGAAACAAACTGGTTACTGCAAAACTCTTAAATGCAATAGAACCTAATTTTATTATATTATTCATATGAGAAAAGCAATGAAAATATTAGTCTTTAATGCAAGTTTTTTAAAAAAGGCTTAAGCCCTTTGTTTTAAAGCTTCACGTTCATTAAGGGAAACTGAGACACAGCTGATAGGCTGAGTGTACGCCACTAGCTGGTGCACAATGAAGAGATCCATCTGAAGCTTTTAAGTTCACTACTACCCATCCATATTGCACTAACCATGTTGAGTGAGGAGAAAAAGGGGAGTATTTCACAGTTAGACCACAAACCCACATTGCTAACGTTACTGTACTCAGCAGTAATTTATATGATTATACAAACATACCTATGTGAACGGTGTGTTGAGAGCTTGTCTGCACATGTGTGCCTTACTATCTTAAGAAAATTCATAATGTAGTTTATCAGTATTTTTCCTTATATACAGTAGATCATTGCATTTCCTGGGGATAAGTATGGCAACCATCCTTGCACAAAGGACCACTTTAAGTCCCATGATCTAACTTATATTTCATTTTGGCCTTGAAGCATATTAATTATGTATTTTTTCTACAAAGATCTGGGTGAATGAAGTTTGTCATTCTGTATTCATGATAGCCTATAAAGAGAAGCAAGGAAACACCTATCCAAAGATTGGGTGCTCAGTAAACTGATTAATCAAACAGAACCCTGAAGAAAAGAGATGAATAGAACAACTGATTTTCTAATTCTTACATCCCTGTTTTTCATAAACAAAAGTAAAAGTCTGAAAGCATTTTAATACAGATTTTTTTTTCCGTTACCATTCAATGGCATGGTCTCGACTATTGGTGTCTTTACATTCAGAATCAAGAAACATATCCTTGTAGATCCTCCCACATAAGCAAAACATATCTGGAGCAGGGTGATCACATGTCTGCAGGACTTGAAGCATAACTTGTAGTGCCTTCTCTCTGTCACCTGCATTATTTCTTCTGAAATCAAATACAGAGAATAAGAGTTCAGATCTGAAACAGTAACTGCAAGATGGTGGAATGACATTATCCTCCATCTATTCCACAACCCATCAATCATTACTATATGCAGATTTGCCTTTATTTAGACTGATTATGATTGTTGGTTGATTTATAAAAACCATTTGTTTTGTTTTGTTTTATTTTTTATTCTACCATGGGAGTCCTAGCTCACATAAGAACTGATTTAAGCCCAGAGCTCCTCTATGAAAAAAATCTGCCATCTAACTTGATTCCTTCATGTATAAGCACACAGACTCTGCACATCCTGCAATAAGAAACAAGTGCTTGCTTAGTGTTTGTTCCTAAAATTACTTAATAAAACTGGCCATTTCAGTATTTGAACTGACAGCTCATTCTGCCATGCCCAAGATTTGTAATCTTGAATCCAGATGATCCAGAGCCAATACGAGGCAATGCTGACTAAGTACAGGAGAAGCCAGGTCAATCCTATTTTAGCCAAAAGAATGACAGAGCTTAATATGGGGACTTCTTGTTCTTCCCTTTACCTTCCTGTTTCTGTTAAGTGTAGAATTCATTATTTACTGCAAAGAGTCACTAAGAACAAACAAAAATGTCTATTTACAAGAGTAATGTAAACACAGCTTAAGAGTTTAATAGCCTCCTGAAGACATTTTTTAATCATCAGAGAGATTCAAAATCTTTCCCAACTCTTTTTTATAACTGTTTACAGTTTTCTGATCCCTACCTCAGTATCCAGGAGCAGGCTTACAAGTACTGTGATAACTTTGTCAGCAACACCAGTAGCAGATAAAGGTTTCTGGTAAATTTATTATCTGCATGCCCTGAAAGGATTAATATTTACTGTAAAGTGGCTTAGTTCCTTAGGTAACCAGCTGATGCAATAAGACCAATAACAACACATTTGTAGCAAAATTCAGGCTACTGTGCACTTTAAGTGCTGGAGAACATCTAATAAGATTAAACAGATTTGTAGCTAGTTGTGCAAGCTATATCCTGCCTTTGATGTCATTGTGTAAACTCTCACAGCGAATACTTGAATATTTTTTACAGCATTTTTTTAATTCAGGTTGACTATTGTTCTGAAATTAATCCTGGTCTTCTCTAATGAGCACATAAGGAGAAAATTAGTATCTTTTTTTCAGTTTTATGAGTAATAAACAGAAGTTAAAAAGTGTGGGGATAAATCCATTATACAGGTCTGCATACTCCAATGAAACTTGTTCTGAACCAACTGAATTCTCTCAGTACGGGCACCCAAGTTTCACTGTTGCTAATAGGAACACACAGAAATTTGAGTAAACACAGCTTAGAACAAAATTAAGCCCTAAAATGTAAGTCCAACAGCTCCTGAATAACATGTAAAATAGTCACGTAAGTCAGCACATGTTCAAGCTTTTGTTTAAAAGACAAGAAATACACAGCTAGTATGTACCTTACAGCACTTTAGCATGAAAAGGAAACTTAAAAATTCACTGCTTTCCATTTAGAACAAGCTTTGACTCAACTCTGCCTTGTATGAAAATATATGAATAAAATTGAGAATATAAAGAGGTGTTATGTACTGATTGAAAAAGCATAACTTTAAAGAAAAAAAAATACAATGCATAAAGCAAGACCCTGCTTAAAATAGAACACCATGCAGATTAACACTTCTGGACATCAAAGGATGAACCTGTACACACCAAATACAATACTAGGAGCATTTCAAAGGACCAAGCCTTAAATAAACAGGGGACTCAAAACTGAGTCTCTTATACGAGAATGAAAAAATCATCATTAAAATATATATTAAAATAAACAAAATTTAGCACATGACAGATATACACTAATCTAACAGGATATTATTAAAGCAAAAGTCAGTTTAGGTATCTTTATATTAAACTCTGTTTCTCACAGCAGCAGAATTTGATGCCCGCTGGGCAATAAAACCCGAACATACCAATTATAATAATCTACACTTTTGGGAACAGTTATTGCCTTCTAAAGCAATCCCAAAAATAGAGGGCTAACCAAGGAAAACACAAACACACACCCTCAACCTCCATCCCCAAAAAACAACCAACAACAGAAAAATCATGAAATTTAGGTGGCAAGCAACTTCTCTAAGTCAATATAATGAAAATACTCTCGGATAATATGCAGAACCTATTATGCTGGACCATCATCATCTCTTATTTCACATCCCACATTTTGTCAGATCTACATGTCTGACAGCTTATAATTTGTTTCAGGGTGTCTTGAAACAGGTTTGTGGTATTCTCAATACAGTAAAAGAGATTCCCTTAAATCCTCAAGGCTGTAGCACTGATATTTATTTTTCTCACCCAATATCAAATACATTAGCTTCCCCACCATCCCCAGACCCCATTTAAAGCCACAGTAGAGCGAATCACAAAAATGGGAGTTGGAAGGTACTTCTGGAGGTCAATAGAATCTCCTTCTCAGAGCAGGACCATCTCCTAGCACTATATGATAGCAACCTTGGCTATGCCTGAAAAGCTGAATCTATTAAACCTCCAAGGATGGAGATACCACAGCCCCTCTGAACAGGGAAGCTGAAGTACATTATGATGTACAGTCACGGGAACTAAACTGGTGTACCAGGTGACACTGATTCTGCAAAGCAAATCCCCTGAATATGAAGTTTTATAAGCTGGAGCAGAATCCCAAAAGGCTACTATAGAAAGGACCCTACCAGTTCATTTTACTGGCTTATAGGCCAGCTGGCAATGAAATACAAATGTCCCACATGACATCACACAAACTAGTCACTTTAGGAATAAAATAGATTTTTGAAATACGCGTTTTTCATTAGTGGTCTTCAACATACCATCTCCATAGAATCATAGAATGGTTCAGGTTGGAAGGGACCTCCAAAGGTCACCTAGTCCAATCCAGTGCAATGAGCTGGGACATCTTCAACTAGATCAGGTTGTCCAGAACCACATCCAGCCTGGACTTGAATGTCTCCAGGGATAAGATGCATCCTAACGTTAAACAAGCCTGCATACACGTGCAGTGAAAATGAGTTACTCTTCATGGTTTGCCTTGGGTTCGGGAGAGCAGTTTTTGAAACAGCTAATCACAATCTGAAAGTTCTTTCAAAATACAGTTTTACCTTTACAAAATATATTTTAATGGTAAATGAGACAAAAAAGAAAAAAAAAAGAATACTACTACAATTTATATAGAAGCATTGAAACAAAGCATATGCCTTGGGTAAGCTGTTAGTAACTTTTTTTCTCTCCCACTGGTTTCTTTGTGAGCACATTTTAGTTCTCTCCCTACAAACATTGCTTTGTGAAAACTTGTACAGAAATGAAACAGAGAAAATCAGTCTAAATTATGTGAACACAATAACGTGAAAGCTACTGCCAGTGATGAAAGAGGTCTGAGTTACTTATAAATACTAGGGCAATTATGAAAATATCCTAGTGCTTAATAAAACACCACCAAAATCCCCCCACAAGCAAAATGCTTGGAATTAAAAGGAAATGGACAGGGACTAAAAATTGAAAAACATCATGATGCCTTTTTACAAATACCCGGCACACCAGTCTTCAATAGTGTGTATAGTTTTAGGCTCTATTTGAAAAAGAAACCAAAATATTAGGATTAGGAAAAAAGTCAAATGAAGCAAAGAGTGATCGATGGTATGAGATAGTCACTGTAAGAAGAACACTTCAATAAACTAAGGCTTTTTAGTAAGACATAACTATATAGAGATAAATTAGTCTTAATGTTCTGTTGCCAGTTCAGTTTTGCCTGGTAGTTTATATTCTACAGAAACTGCTCATTGATTTTCTTGTCAATTTGGTAATGTGCTCATCACAGTGTTGCCATGAGTTATCTGGCTGCTTACTCTGCCATGTGTCTTTAATCACAGAAGCAGTCTTCTCACTCCCCTCTCTACACAAGCCTCCTTTATCTGTCTCCCCATAATAACCAACTATCCACTCATCCTTTACTGCTCTGAATCACTCTGTAGGGCTACAAACCTAGCACATCATAAAAATAAAAAAGCTTAGCACATCATAGAAACTTTTTTCTTTTAAGCATGTGCATATAAATACATGTACTGAACAAACAGAACTGAGGTATGATCAAGTTACAGTGCAACTTCAGTATTGTATCATGTGTTCTAATTGACCAGTTTCTACCCCATCCCATCCCGCTGTCATATTTTGTTTTAATCCACGGTTGGAGTCAGATATTCTTATTCACAATGAGAGGTATTCAACTCAAATACTTTCCTCTGAAGCCAAGGGACAAGTTGAAAAATGAAGCAATATCGCTTCTTTAAAAAGCACACTATATTTAAAACCTTTCTACTATTAAGTAGTTGTGATGGGATTTTTTTCTGTCTCTCACAACCCTGTTCTGTTTCTCAACACTCTCCCTCTCAGAACAAAGCTGCTGCTCTGTGACTTAGCAACTTCAGTCAGCAGAATTGAGGCTTGGATTTAGAAGCCCAGAGGTACTTTGTGCTGGTGAGACATGTTTGCTTGTTTCCAAGGGGGTACAACTACACCACCAAGCAGTAAGTCCTAAAGGATGCTCTCATGCTTACGCTCTTTCCTTCTCTTGTACCCACAGCATCCTCATAGCTATTGATATTTAAGGGATCTGAGACATTCTTAGATAAAAAATTTGTAGCTGTTAATGGACCCAGAAACACTCCCTCACAAATCAGTCCTGTCCCCATCCACCACTCCACAGTTCTCTAGGCATCTACCCCTCTGAAGCACAAGAATAATTTGCTGAGGTTTGCTACTGTTTGCTCAAGTTTCCTGTGAGTTTGTTCTAATGGAGAAAGGTTACAAAACCAGCAATCAGTTTATTTGCAGAAAGCAGAATCTTAACAAATCTATCCCCTTCTTCCCTTCTAAAATTCACTTGATAAACACAAAAATTACCACTGCTGCCTCAGCAAGTCCCTGAGATGCAAACTGGTGGAAGCAGTGGGAATATTTAGGGAGATCTATTACTGTGCATTTTCCTGTCTTCATACTCTTCCCCACGTATGCACTATTGACCACTGTTAGAGACAGTCTAGGAACCTAGACTAGAAGGAACTATGCCATGAGCCAGTATTGCCCCCCTTACACTGTTTCTATCTCCAAGCTCTCAAACATGATCCAGAAATCTTATTCATATCACAACCTCCCTCTGGAATAAATGCTGCCTTACAGCAAAATCTAAATTCTCTCTTTTTTTTTCTTTCTTTTTTATTTCATGGCTTCTTTCCCACAGCTCCTGTGGGGGGGGGGGGGGGGGGGGGGGGGGG
>JANHGB010049373.1:46749-67373 GCA_026283785.1 Coracopsis vasa
AGAGGACAAGCAGCAGCTTTTTGACCTGGCTCCTTTTGTCTGGGAGCAGAGGCCAAACATACCTTTCTGCTCAGTGTGCAGCAGACTGCCCGGGAGTGGACCCGGGACAAGTTGCATTCCAACAGAGTTTTAGTGGGGAAACAAAAGACTCACAGTAATGGTCTGTGCTCCGCTGAGGAGAGGACTGGCAGCAAAGGAGGATCAGCAGCATGATTTTCTCCTCGCTCTTTTTGTGTGGTAGCAGAGGCCAAACATGCATACTTTGCGCATAGTGCAGCAGAATGCCACAAGATTTGCAGGCTTCAATTAAGGGAATTTTTCATGGAAGAGTTAAAAATATTAGCAAGGGTCCAGATCTGTTAAGCAACAATACAACAAAACTGTTCAATACTTTTTGTATGATGTATGGACCCTAATACAGTCTGACAGCTACAAGCTAACCTTCTGCTTCCAAATTTTGGGTGTCTAAGACGTACTTGCATCCTCTAGGCTCACTCTGTGCTAGGAAGCATATGATGGAGAGCTCCCCATAAAGAGAGAGAGAAATACAGAAACACAAGCATTGGAAAGACTTTATGGAGATGTTTAATCCAGAGCAGCCTACAAAGTATTTGCTGCATGCTACCTTCAAATACCAAACCAACCAACCAAGAAAACTTGGAACTGTTTCTTAATATATGTAATACATTTGGCACAAAATTCTAGAAGTAAAAAGCTATAGTCCTAAACTTGCCACATAAAACGTGTAAACGTAATCAAGGTGCTGAAAGGGGAAGCAGAAAATGCCCTTCAGAGCCTCAAACCAGCAAGTTCAGTCTTCAGCTCCTGAGCAAGTCCCAAAAAACCAGATAACTTGAAGTTCTCCACAGCTACTAGAAGCACCAGTCTTGAGCTATGACAATTCTCTGCTGTTTAAAAGTAAACTCTGCATTTCAGAGTAACTAGACAGGAGCACTGAAGCATGGGTCAGTATGATACATCTAACACAATCAACTACCACTAAATACCCTTCAAACTCCACCTTGGGGATATCAAAGCATCAAATATACAGCAAAATCATACCTTTCACTTTTTCATAGCATCTAGGCCGGCAGTAAAGCCGTAGCCATTCAAAGTCTCCTTGAACAATGGCAGAATGCTGAGATGATGAATGAATGAAGATGGCAAATTTTTATAGGCATTAATAAACTAGATGAGAAATAAACTGTTTATGGGAAGTTAACAATGTAGGGCATGCAGCTACTAAAAATACAGATGGAAAAAACCCCTGTATCAGTACATTCTGTTGCTGATATAAGTCTGTAAAGATTAAGAATTTAAAATTATTTCTAATAAAGATCAAGCCACAATCCTTTCTCATAAACACTACAGTACCTTATCTCTGTTGTAACAATGTAATTATCTGTTGCAATGCCATCTTTACTTCCTACCAAAAAAGGTGGAAAATTTGCAACTGAAACCACCAGTATTTAAAGACAATTTAGTCTCCAGTTTATTCAAATAAACAGAGTTCAGTGCAAAACAAAAGCTGTTTGTGTATACTCTATTCTTAAATCTGTAATAGTGAATTAGCTCTTCCTGCAATGGAAAAAAAAAATCTGATTTGAAAGTGTGATGCATTTTGTGACATAAAGGGAACTGCAGTCATCTAATGAAAAGACAAAGCAGTTTTTCAGAAAAAAAATTAAATGGCATTTGTGAAACACTGTATTAATCTTATTTAGCCAACATCTCATCTATATGACCTAGATTTCTTGCTTCTGTGGATAGCAAAATCTATACAATTAGAAACATTTTTACCCACAACAGACACATTTTTCTGTGCAGAGAAGAACTCTGCACAGATTTGAGCATGTCACCTTGTCTGAAAGTAACCAGCTCCAATTTTCTAACTTATTCTGTCCACATCTTACATATAATAAATTATAAAGCTCCTTCATGTAGAGTGTGTGGCCTTTCTAAGGGTGTCTGTCTTACCTTCATTACATAGAAAACCAGTTCTGTCCATGTACTTTTCTTACACTATTAAAGATTAGAGATGGCCTTAAAGGTTAGAGAAGGAAGATATCATCCTGGCTTCTTATGATTATCTACTCAGGAAGCTGGTCTCTGACACCACAAGCTAATCATTGTGAAAATTACTGTGCTGTCATACACCACCTATTGCTTTTTAAGATAATGAATAAATGGCACAGGTGAGTATGAAGTAACATATATAGAAATTCTAGCTGCAAGTATATAATACCTATAAATTATGAGTTATTTAATTGTAATAGAACTACAACTTCATAGCTTATAAAGACTGTATGCTGAGTTGTTTTACTTCAGGATTAGTAGTTAAGCTCTTCTTATTGTCTTATTTTAGAAATGTTTAAGTTAAAAATAACAAAAAATCAAGCAGACTGGAAAAAAAGCTGTCAGTAGCTCATCTACCAGTAAATAACGTGTGCTCAGTATGCTAGTAATGAAAACTTTGCATTCAACAACACTTCAAAATCTAGCACAAAAGGAGCCAAAAATTTAGGAGCATTGGAAAAACAGGAAATAACTAACTGAAAGCAAGTTGAGAAAGTGACCTGTTCTTCAGGGAAAAATGGTTAAAGGCATTAATCACAGAGTCATGCCTTTGCTGAAGGTCTGAGTGAGGCCCACATAGGCCATTTTTAGGCTCTAGGCAAGGCAGGCCAAGTGTAGAGTACTTTTCATCTTAAAACCCTCCTCTAAGCATTTTGTTAATGCTGCTAAAAGTAAACTTTCGACCTTACTAACCTAATCAGCACTGCTAGCTATTCCAGTACAACTGTCACGGTGACAGACACTACACTAGAATTAAAGGTTAGGAGCTCTTTTTTTCTTTTTTTCTTTTTCTCCTCATAAATAATATTGAATAAAATCTCTGTATTTTCAGAGAGGCAGTTATGCCTGCACAGCAAAGAGCACAACTCTTTTACTTAAGCTATGAAGTTCATTTTGCTACTTATTCAAGCATCAAGAGCATTAGGAGTGCTTAGCCTACCTTATCAACCAGTTACGAGGAAAACACATAGGATAAGAGAAAAATACCTGCATTCACTCAAAGAAGTCACAAAGTTGTGAGGGTTTAGGGAGTTTAATCCACTGTTGCTTTAAGAACTGGGGTTTTCACTGTAGTTTTCTGTGACATCACATTTCTATCCATCATGAAGTACAGTTGACCAAGACTTTTAAAAAATACTTCCTCTTCTAAAGTTGAATATAGACAGTATTTTTATGTAAAGGCTGTGAAGAGAGATTATCACAAGACAAACATTCCGGATGCTGGGATCTAGCTTGCAAGGAAAGAATACTCCAGGATAAGAATCACTTTGAAGAAAAGACCCTGCCAAGCACTATTCTTAAGGAATCCTTAAGATAGGAACGCTGTACATTTTTAAATGCCTAGAAACACAGTTATAAGATGGCATATCTGTTCAACAGGAAGCAGATTTAAAGTAATACATACTTTGTCTATCAGATAACCACTGTGGTATTCAGGAGGTACTTGAACCCGAAGAAAAGCTTTGTGGTTGGCAACCTACTCCAAATAGAAGTAAAACAACAAAAAGGAAAACACCACCACAAAACAGCATAAGAATCAAAAAGACAGACACGACACATGAATAGAGAAATTATTAAAGAAACAACATAAAATTAATATAGATATTTATAGCAAGTCCATTCAGAAGGCCAAGAAAACAGTGCAATACTCTTGCTACCCAGAATATTTGTCTATCTACATGATTTGTCTATTCATCTCCTTGTGTCATCAGAAAGATACTTTCAAGTCTTACTTTTATGAACCTATGAGACTGATTACATGATCAGTTAATACTTATCCAACCACTACGAATACACATCCCTTGAGATAGTAACGTTTCCATAAAAACTATGGAAATATTTATTGGCTATTTAATATTTAATATTTACTGGCTTACACATTGCCTTTGTACTATTCTCCTCTCAAAAGAGAAAACAATTGTATTTAAGATGTTCCTACTCGTCTTTCATTCTCTGCCCTTTTGCAAACTCTTTTAATACTTTTTAGTATTTGTACTGCCTCAAGCTTCCTGAGAAATATATAATTAAATGACCATATCATACATTTATATTTTGTAAAAATAATCATAAAATAAAATATAGAAAACTACTCTGCAATAATACTTCTTCAGATTATTAAATTCATATAATGTAATCATACTTTAAGAATCTTGGCTCTTACATGTATCCATTGGGGGTACTAAACTGGAGAATATGAGTCCAAGTGCAAAAATCTTTCTTAAGATTTTTTTTTTACTTAAATGTTCATTGCTTTGAAATAGTAGATACAGTCTAATTTATACAGCTAGTGAAACTCTGAAGAGACTTTCTGCCAATTACCATAAGAAGTGATTTTTCAATACAAAAATTCCTTGTGGCAAGGATAAATTGCAATCCTGTTGCCTTTAGATCAAGGAAAATTTTTGCTAATGACTCCTCCATGGCCTAGACATTATTCTTTGCTTGCTATGGGAGCTGCTACACGATCTAACAAAAAATCCTCAAACCATTTAAATCTCTGAAAATATTTTATCAGGCCCAGTGGCCTAAGTATTTTATAATAAACCTTTTGCTTTCATAGCCAGTTTACTTTCCTTTAAATACCTTCCCTGAAAGCAATTAACAGGCTTATTCAAATTTCTTCAGGCATACCATCAACTAAATTAAAATTAACTATAAAGTCTTTTTCCTTATATTCTGTACTTGCCATAAAAATTTTCCTGCAGTGTGAAATTCTAGCTTGTCTTCTCAATGCCACATTCAAACAAACTGAATGTATCAAAGTATGTATCTCAAACTGTGTGCAACCAACGCTAGAACTATTCCCAGAAAGACTGTATATTTTGCTTCCTGACTCCAGCAGCTTTAAAAAAGCCCCCTGTGCACCCTTCGACTTTTTGTATACAACATTTCTTAAAATCGTGTAGAGAGAGAGGAAATTTCCCTATTGAAACAAAATTAAAAAATCAAGGATAGCAACAAAACTTTGCATCAAAATGGAACAACTTTCCCGTGTGTTTTGTCTATTACATTGGTTTTGGGGAAGATCATTTTTTAAGCATTTTTTGCTTTCAAAACTCCTTAAAATTTCATTTCTTCAGTAAACCAATGTTTATGTGATATCTACAGAAACTCCAAAGCACAAGCCAGTTTTCCTTAGGTGAATTTATTTTCCTGTACTCTACAGTCCAGTAGCATCCATGGTGCTCTCAAACCTTGACTTTTCCGTAATGACACAGGAAACAAACTGTTCTGCAAGACTGCATATTTGCAATTTATTTTATCAGTTCTAATTTTGACAGAAACTAGGAAGCTGTGTGTACACCCTCAACACAATTAGCAGAAAACAGCCCTCAAAGCTCAGAGGAGCTCTACAGAAGGAAACCTAACTGATGGGACATAGAATCTTGACCTTGAATTTCATGCCAGGGCAATTCATTCTTGGGAACTGAACTCCCAAGCCAATAATTCTTTCCTTTTGTATCCAAGTATGCAATAAATTATCAATGCAGAATGTTAGTTGTTTGTTTGAGAAAGTCAAGTAGAACTGAATCAAATTCCCCATCTTATCTCACCCCTGAAAACTTCTTTCCTGTATGGTGGAGGGAAGGAAGGAAGTTCTACTCTTATGCTCTTTCTTCTGACAGTAAGCTATAAAATATTTCGAACTCTCACCACTGCAGTATGCTGCTGTATAATTTTCACTGTTAGACCAGTTGTACTTAGGCCAAATCTCAAATGAATTGCTGACCTTTTTTCTGTGCACTGTTTTCAGCTTTATGTCCAGATTCTTCACTCTTGCCTCCTGCTTGATGCTGAATTAGAATATAATGTTTTCTTTACAAGGAAAGCGTCCATTTTATTCAAGGCTTACTGGTTATATACAAAAGAAAATCACCTCAGATGACACACAAGACATTCATCTGCATCTTTAACACTGCTCCACATCTGTTCCATGCTATGATTTTGTTTGCACCTTTGTACATGACTTCAGATTTTCAGGACAAATAGTAAGGGTGAGGGCAAAGAAATCTCAGAGAAAGCTCCAAGCTTCAGCAGCCAGCACAGAAAGTTTCATTTGTGCTGCTGGAAAAATGGTATGCTGTGCCTGGTAGAATCTCGGTTGTTCTCCTTTCCCTTATACACAGTGCGAATGTGTGGGCACAGAGGTTATAAGATGTGGAGAGGACTTTCCTTCCTAAAACCAGCAATGGTATTCCTGTGGCTAATTCTGGATTAGCCAGATTAGCTAGAGGAATGGAGAGCATGCTAATATGCCTTAGCACATATTTGTATGGATAACCTCTGAGCAGAGTGTGAGAGGCTCCAACTCTGAGTTCTTGTGACTCCAGGTCACATGGAATGTGTATGTGGACTACCACCTGAAGAAAGCAAGCATGTGATAAACTTAGTGTGAGCAGAAAGAGGAGCAGTGACAGGTCAGAGCTTTTCTGGGAAAAGTAAAGGAGACTCATACAAAATTAAGTTTTAACTTCATATTCTTATAGGATCAAGAGAGGTTGGAGAATTCCAAAAAGGATATTTGGACATTGATGGTGTGAAAAATACAAAGTAGTAAGGATTATAACTCAAAATAAGGAAAAAAAATACAATGCATGAACAACACTGCTCTCAGTGATGGTAGCAAGAAAATGGATGGTATTAAAAGCAGCAGTATGGGATGATACAGAGGATAAAAGTCTAAATGTGATCTAAAGCAAAGACAACCTGCACTGATAAAGACAGAAACATCCACAATATATGACTTGCATCCACAACAGCAATTTTAGGACTTAAGTGTATAGCATGTATTATCCTACTATAAAAATGAACAACGAGCCTATAAAAAGATTTGTTGAGGATCTCTTTTTTTATCTTCAAACAGCATGAAAAAGGAGATTCCTGTAGTCTTAGCTACTCAGTACCTAGGAGATGCAAACTTCATCTGACAGAAGTGCTTCAACAGTAGGAGTATCTTGCAATACAGCCCATGTTCAAGCATTGTTATTATACAGGCCATAACATTTTTTTTTGCATTTCCTCTAATTATAAGAGGGAAAGGAAGGAAAAAAACCCCGAGCTGCATTCTCACTTCCATGTCTAACCATCCAGAGCAAAATCAATTCCATATTACAGATCTTTTCTTATAAATAAGCTTCTATACAATTCTAATCATTACTATTTTTGCTAGCAGCTGTTTTTCTTAGCATGATTTTGTTATCATGCTATCAAGAAATCGCATTCAATGGATGTTTCAGAAAAAAAACACATACATTTGCATGATCAGTGATTTAAAAATATTTCTGAAATGAAGCAGAATTTGAAGCAAGAACCTTACTTTGAGAGACTGAGCAGTGTCAGCATCAGTGTCATGGTAGAGTATAACATTATTAGCCATATCAAAGCTTTCACGCACGCCAAGGTGGTAGAACAGTGACGGTTGCTTGGAAATATCACTCATGTCCACAACTGCAACATCTGAAAAGAGAGAGGGAGGGAGAAAAGAGGGCAAAAAAAAATAAAAATCTTACACCCAGTTTTGTTCTGACACATAATTTAAAATAAATCCTGAAATTACAAGTACATTTGGACAGACAAAACCAGTACATTCAAATAAGAATCATTTTCTCATGGTACAAGTAAATTTTACCATTCATATAACAGATAAGAACCTACTCAGGAAATTATCACAGTATTAGAGTAACTGCGAGGCAGAGTCTATGAATTCTGCTTGACAGTTTGAAATCATTGCATCAGGAATACCTCACACGAAGAAGCAGTTCTGTGTTTGCTCTCTAAAACAGGCCTGACACCCTGAATGCCTAATAGGATGTAAGGCTCCAAACCTTCAGGTGGAACTTCTAAGAACAACAATGTAGCAGAAAATTAGGGGAAAATGTGAGACCAAGTTTATCTTAAGAGGTTGAGGTTTGAAGAACAGGAAATTCCTGAACAGTACAAAAAGAAATTACTGTGAAGGTTGACCCCTAAACGCTAGAGGCAAGATGTGCAAGATGAAGGGTGCAGGAATAAGGGGATTCAGCCATGAGTAGCAAGAACAAGACTTCCACTGCTCCGGGGTAGTGTTCCAGTCAAAAATGGAAGTAAAAAAAAAAAAATATGTCAGCAGAAGATAACTTATACAGACAATTAGAGAGAAATACCCCATATTATGCAGAACAGCTGAGATACAGGCAAAAGATTCCAAGTTCACCATCTGGCTCTCATACAAGCCTAAAGGCCAGTACAAAGAGAAGAGGTAACTGGAAAAAAGGACACAACACCTATTTTTTACCTTGATCCTTGTATCCTCTGCACTAGCTAAGAGAATTTTGGTTTAAAGGTTTTTAAAAGTCTGTATCGTAGAATCACAGAATTGTTTGAGTTGCAAGGGACCTTAAAGATCCAGTTCCAACCCCCCTGCCATGGGCAGGGACACCTTCCTCTAGACCAGGTTGTGCAAAGCCCCATCCAGCCTGGCCTTGAACATTGCCAGGGATGAGGTATCCACACCTTCTCTGGGCAAACCGTTCCAGTGCCTCACAACCCTCACAGTGAAGAATTTCTTCCTATTTGTATGTATCTGTATGTCTGTCTGCTTTCACTGCTACAGGATACATGGATCAGCTTAAATCCAAAGTATTCGTAAGACTAGAGCCTTGGCATTGAAAACACAGGAGAGTCTGAGGTTCAAAACAAATTCCAGAGACTCAGTGCAGCTGGGCAGTAAATGCTACATCTCTGAAGGGGTAACAGACAGCGTCTGTACCTACAAGGAATGATAGAGAAGGGTGAGCTACTAGTAAACAAGAAATCTACAAGCAGGTCTGATATATAAGATCCAGCAGCCAGTTTACCTGGGCTTCACCAAGGTTACACATCACAAGAATAAATACCCCATATTTAGTATGCAAGTTCTTGGAAAAGCCTGCAATGAATATACACTTCTGTATATTCTGAATATACACTTCCATCAGGCTATGCTAACATACCACACTGAGGTCAGCCAGTCCCTCTGGTTACGAACAGACTCCCTGTTAAAGTACAAGGAACATTTTGAGTCCAAAGACAATTATCTGCCTGAAGACCAAAACATCACCATCTAAGAGAAAGAAAAAACCCCAACCACCCCAAAACCTAACAAAACAAGCAAGCAACACAAAAATCCAAACACCTCCCCTTTCCCCAAAAATACACAAAACCTCAACGCAAAATCACAGCAACATAAGAAAATCCCTTACTCCTGTGGAACTTCAAATCCTGCACCATCTACAGATCATCTTTCCAGTTTCTGTTTAGCCAGCTATCTACAGCATGGATAAAATTCTTGATACACAATGTAGGGTCACACACACTGAGCAGACTTGAAGCAGTATACCTCAGTTCCATAAGGACATACAAATCTGGATTATCTGAATATTTTTGGAAAACATAAATTATCTATACAACAAAAGTTAAAAGAAAATAACAAGCAGACCTATAACCAAATACCATCTAGGAAAAAAAAAATGGAGTCTAAGAGCTTGGACTGTTTTCAGCAGTTCTTATTGAACCAGAGTGCTGTGAAATCAAAATCACCATCTTGGTAAGAGAATTTAGACAATGCATTCATGTAGCACACACATATTGCATTTTACAATACAGTGTGAACAATGATCCGTAAGAGAGTTTATTGAAACAAGATTATGCAAGTTCATTGCCACATGTAGTAGTCTACAACTGAAATTTGCCTTTTATTGTCTGCTGCTAGGTAACAATATAAGTAGTATCAGAAACACATTAAATGGATATAAGAACAGAAATAAGCATCTGCATTAAAAAGGGTAGTTATTCATCACTTAGATATTAATTCACACTGATAAAAGATTACTGAGAATGAGCTTTTCTTGTTTATTCACACCTCATGAACACAGGTGTGAATAAGGTGAAATCAAATAAAACAGACTGTAAACTAGCAGAGATGAAGATGGTATCACAAAAATATGCATGCAAGTGAAAACAAGCCCCAGGAAGATAATTGGCAGAGTCAGTCTGATCATGGGAATCAAGGGATGACACAGAAGCAAATGACAGCGGACAGAAGCAGAGCATCAGATGTGCTAGTGGCTATGGACTAGAGCAATGATGAGAAGCTGCTTTCCCAGGGAGCTCTCCAAGCTCCTCTCCAGCAGGAGCAGCAGGCTTGGAGCAGGGAGGAAAGAGATCTACTTGCAAACCAGCTTTACTAATGTGCTAATGAAATGTAGCTTGAGTCCAGTGGGCCCAGGAAATGAATGCAGATTTGGTTGGAGAAAAGATAACCAATAATAAATGCTTATTAATGAAGCAAATATCTAAGACTTAGCCAGTGCACAAGAGGATGGTGTTCAGTATCACTGATCATTGGGTCTAAGCACACTCCCCAGTGCTACTGTTTTCAGGGTTACATCTTTCTTCTTGGTGAAGGCATTTTGTGAATCACTTAACAATGCTATTATGTGACACCACAAATACCTGTTTCAGTTGTCCTATACCTTTCTTATGATTTATGCTAAAATCTTTCATCTACAATTCCTTAAGCACAGACATGGGGCCCTGTACTTCAACCACATATTTAGCATGGCTGATAAGAGAGAGATAAAAATTCCCTTAAACTTCCTGAGATACATAAAAAGAAATACTACAACACTAGTATCTGCTTTGCAAAGCTTGATTTATTAACAGAAACATAAATCAATCACACTTCATCCCATTGCACTTCAACTCCCATCCTCCATACCGGGAAAGCCTGTTCAGCCAAACATACTTTTGGACTTTACCTTCCAAATGTAGGTTCAATCTCCTTCATTACAGACAAGTGAGAATCAAGAGCCAACTCTGACCAAATCTTTTAATGAATGGGGAATTTATGCAACAGTGAAACATTTCACATAGTTTTAAAAGACCAATGGATATGTTTTCCTATGTTAAGAAGGTAAGAGAGCAGGGGAAGGTACAGCACCCCAGTAAAGACAGAAGGCTTCTAAGTGAAGTACAAAGATCTTTAACCAAGCATCCACAGGAGGGTGTGGAGGGGTGAGGATATGCTTAATGTTGTACATGAGCAATTTTGGATGATTCTGGAACAGGACATTTAAACTCACTGCTTTGTTTCAGCAGCAGCAACTCACATTCAGATGAATGCATCCATAAAAACTTGGTCTTCCTCATTTCTTCTTAAGCATGTAGTTGCGTGAAACTATTTTCATTCTTTCATGAACCCCAAATTGAACTTATTTTATTAAGTATCTGTTTGCAGTTTCTTTGTCTAAGCTTTTGTTTCCATTGTAAAACAATTATTCTATGTGTATTTTTTTAATGCATTCAGGTAATTGATCAGTATTATTAGTTCAATCTTGATTAGGTCTCTGCATTGTTTCAGCAGATGGCACATAAATAATTTCTTATACTACAGTTTACATATTTTAACACTAGCATGTCCTGAGAGACCAGGCAGGGGAAGAGACAAATAACCATGACAACTGAAATGAAGATTAGAGATCATTACTTATGGTAAAACAGGAAACAATCAAACTAATAAATAATTCAGCAGGAAAACCATCATTACACAGGTTAAAACCAGAGGATTTATTTGGAATGCACATGAAGGCATCATATAATTTAATCATCTAAGCAACTCACAAGTCTTCATGCGACTGTTGTGTGATTTATGGCTCTGCTAGTGACAAGAAAAGGAAAATTTTGGTGCCAGGTTTTGGGATTTGTAAGTTAAAAGTAGTAAACAAGAGAAAATAAAGACATAGCCTCACATAAGCTGAAAGTTAAATGGAATCTAGGTGGCCTAATGGGGAAAAAAATATCTGAAAAAGTCTGTAACAGCTTTCAGCTTCTAATCTAAGACTTGCCTCCATCCAGCCTGATCTGTGTAGAGATCAAGAACCTTAGCCCATTATTATAGATTAATTACTTTTCAGTATTTAGAACCTATCTATACATAATACATTAACCCAACCAACCAAACCCGCAAAACACCTTAACATGATAATAGAAACCTTGTTGGAGGAAAATGCAGAACTCTATCCCTTGTTACTCACTAGCATCTTCATAAATTATGAACCTTTAGACTGCTATTGTTTCAGATTATTGGCTAATTGCATCAGTGTCTTTCATAGTTAGCAAATAAACAAATGCGTTATCCTTGAAATCCACTGGAGAAAACTGTCAAAGTTATTCTTCAGAAGAACAACAATGCTCCTAAATAAAAAAAAACCAACAAAACATCGTAACCGTCTTCAAGAATCTTTAAATTCAGAATGCATATTCTTTTTTTTTTTTTCTGCATGATTGCATGGTCCCTTATAGGAAAGAATACCAAAGTTTTTAGAGGAAAACAATTACGATAAAATTTGAAGTGTATCTGAAAACTAGAAACCCCTTGCAGCTTTCACTTCTGCTAAAATTAAAGGAACAACACCCTTAACTTCAGTATACCTTGCACTCCCAGAAACTGGGCAAGGGACTAGCTCAAAGCAATAAAGCATAGCAGTAACTACCCACAGAACTGGTAAGACAGTTTTTCAGCACAGTTTGTTATACCACAAACTCTCAGTGCCTTCTAGCCTGGAGAAGAGAAGTCTGCATGGAGACCTCATAGCAGCCTTCCAGTATCTGAAGGGGGCCTACAAGGGTGCTGGGGATGGACATTAGGGACTGTAGTGATAGGACAAGGGGTAACGGGTTAAAACTTAAACAAGGGAAGTTTAGATTGGATATAAGGAGGAAGTTCTTTACTTTTAGGGTGGTGAGGCACTGGAATGGGTTGTCCAGGGAAGTTGTGGATGCTTCATCCCCGGCAGTGTTCAAGGCCAGGTTGGACAGAGCCTTGGGTGGCATGGTTTAGTGGGAGGTGTCCCTGGCCATGGCAGGTGGGTTGGAATTTGATGATCCTAAGGTCCTTTCCAACCCTAACTATTCTATGATTCTACGACTCTATGAAATGCTAAACACGAGACAAATTTAGTGTAAAGCCACTGCCAACATTTGTGAGATGCTATTATGGCTCTCACAATACACTGAGTTTTATTAAAATCTCACTGCTCTAAAATCATGCTATTCTGTAAGAATTTGCTTTCTGGAAAAAAAAAATTAAATAATTATAACTGTCTCATGACACATAAACATGCAACTCCTTCTAAATTTAGGAATTTCTGGTTGCAGCCAAGAAGATTTCAATTCAACCTCTTTGGGTTTGCATTATTATAGCCCGAACTTTACTAACTCCACTGGTTTGTTATAGAGCCAGAATTGCTCACAAAAATAAAACCCAACTAGGCAGTAATGAGTTATCCTGCACTACAGAATTGCATATCTTATAACAACAATAATTAGCATCTTAAAAAACATTTAATATATTTCAGACTAAGCCTAACTTCTTGTAGATTAAAATCAAGTGCTTCACTTCTGCATAAATACTAAAATTTAACTGTAATAGTTTAGAAACTGCTACAAAGCACCTTTAAGAAGGAAGGTTCTTACAAATTGCAATCAACTTTTGCAAAGGAATTCAGTTGTGGCTGCAAGCTGAATACAAGTTTCAGCCTACTTCATACTTCAGAAAAGGAAACACAAGTATGCACACTGGAGGTCTGAAACTATTTGATACAGTGAGGGCACTTCCTTTCGAAAGAGCCATTAGTTCACAGGCAGGCTAAAGCAACTGAGAACTCAAAGGACAGGAAATCTAAGAATTAAATTAGGAGTAAACACTCATTAATTTGAGAAAAGAGATTTCTTTCTGTCCACACATAGTAAGAGCTGAAGAAAAATCAGTGAGATCTCATGGTTTTATTGATGACACTAATCACGAACTGGAAAAAGAAGACAACTTTAATATTGGCCAAATAATTTTTAATTCACTATTTTAAAATTATTTTTTGGGGGGGAAGACAACAGACAAAATTAAACTCTGGTGTGTTCCATCCACACCCACTTTGATTATAAAATGAAGCAAAATCTAAACTTAGATGTATCTTACTCTTGACAGCTCTAATGGATTTGTTAAGTGCCTTAGGAATTCTGAAAATCTGGGCATCAAATGGCAAAAAATCTGAAATGTGCTTGTCCATCATTTGTTTGCTCCAGAAAACAAAAGGACAGTTTTAAAGTGGCAATTTCAGGCACATGTTGTTTTATCAAGAACAAGGCAGCACCTCTAACTAGTGTTTTCAGACTGAGCTTGTCATTTACCTTTCACTCAGCTATGGCTTTAATCATACCTTCATCTGCCACAGGTTCTATGTTACAAAATAATCTACTGGTGAGAAAGGTGCACCACACACCAAAATGTATTAGTTCCGCTCCCCTCACCTAGCAAAATGGAAGGCAAGAAAAAAAAGGCTAACAATTGGGGCCCTTATAAAAGCCAATATTAGCAGAACAGCAAACCAAAAGGGGGGAAGTCAGACCTTTCTTTTACATTTCTTCTTTCCTGCGTGTCAGATCTTGCTCTGGAAAGCAGTTTCACATCCTTCCACATGAAGGCATTTTGCTCTGTGAATATGAATATTGTTGAGTGCTGAAGAAGTAATTTTAACTATGTATTAGCTGAGCAGAAGCGGCATTCTCAGCTAAAGAAAGTAGGCTGTTAAATAACTTTTCTGAAATTACCAGGCAAATCCAGAGCCCCTCGGTTCCTAGGAAACTGAAAAACTTTAATTTTCAGATGAGCCTTTCCATTATATGGCAGCACTACTAACTGCAACAATTAGGACGATTGCTTTGCTTCACTTAACACACAAACACATTAAAACTGGCAGTGTCCCTCCTCCAGACACAGATCTGGGAACAGCTGCGTTAAGCAAAGTTATCCAACTGGCACTGCTCAGGCCAATTCAGCTGACCCACTGCCTTCGTTTGGAAAGCAGGCACATTCATATAGAGGAGGAAGAAGAGTTGATATCCAAGCCTGTTTCTAACCACAGCATTTTGGTGGATGCTAGGGAGTCTTTTCACATGGCCCTGAAAGGCATCTTCCCACTTCCTACGCACCTAAAAAATTTGAAGCACTCAAACTCATGACTCTCATCTCCCAAGTAAAAAGCTGGAAATGCAGCAGTTTTTAAACTGCCAGAATGGTTGAAATTTACCAAGGAAAGCCATAGTCTGGATTATGCTCTAAAAGTGCAGATAAGAGAGCTGGTACACTTGTTTTCATGTATAGATCACAAAAGGGCCTCATACATTTTCTATTTAAACCACTTGAGAGAATCTCCAGCCCCCCCCAAATGGCACAGGAATGAGCACTTTTTGGATAGCCATCTCACTGATGGCAAAATGTGAAGTCCAAAGAAACAGCCAGCAGAATAATCCAGTGTGGAAGAAAGAGGCACAGGTAGCTGTAATGAAACCAGTAATAAATGCAAGCAGCACGTACACAGAGCCTGAAAGTATTTTAATGTAGGTAAGGAATGCAAAATCCACATTTATTTTAAATATTTGCTTTAGTCATAACCAGAAAGAAACTTACTGTTCATGAGATCAGTTCCCACCTGTAACCTTTTGCCCTTTTCAATTTCAAATACCAGCCTTTGTCAACAACATCTGAAAATTTTAATCTTAGGCTATCTTAGTAACATAAGACATTATAACATTTGTTGGCAATTCCCATACAGTAAAATTAGCCCTCAGGATACAGTGAAAATCGGACAACCATCTAAAACAACAGAATGAACAGGACTGAGGGGCCACTGCTCATCTCTGGCTTTCGTATTTCTGTATGAGTACCTATTTCATACAAACTCCACAACAGGGTAACATTCAGACCCAAGCATTACAGCCATTAATCATGTTAGCACTGTGGTGTTACTTTACAGTTGTACTCAGATATGGCATCTTTCATCTGTCCTCTGGTACATGGATCACACATTAAAAATAGAACTAGAACATATTTTTCACGCTCCAGTGGCATTTATTGAGACTCAGGAGAAACTAGTGTTTAAAGCTATTCATTTTTCTAAACTATGACCAAGTATTTGTGCCATATTTATAATTGATATATATTCCTTAATATCAAAGCAACCATCTGTTCCAAAAATTAAATCATCCAGAAAACTGCACGTAAGTTAAAAGGCACAGAATGACAGCCGGTAAGCAGCACTGCCAGTTCTAGGAGTTGATCTATAACCTGAGTTCTCATTTACTTTTGTGTTTTGGGGTTTCCTTATTCACTAGATATATCACCTGAAGCTTTCAATTCTTTGCGCTGCAATTGCAGATTAAGAATTTTTTTGTTAAATGGAAGGAAGGATTCTCCCAAAAACTTTGGATACCAAAAGCAAATGCTTTAAGAAACATTTCAGATGTTTCTTAAATGTAATTAAATACACAGTAAAACTGAATTCTAAACAAGTCAAGGCACTACATTAAAAAAGAATGCAGCTCTACTGATATCGAAAAGCAAAAACTGTGTCAAGAGCATGCCTGTACTTCTTATTTCTTTAACTGAGCTTTAAAGAGAGTCTCTCAACTCTTCCAAAACAAAATACACCCAGCACTCATAAGAACTGGTGTGGGAAAAAAAGTAATGCAGTTAATGTAATACGTAAGGCATCCAAACTTAGAATGTATTTCAATGCTTTTGCACAAGTATGAAGGAGAAAAATATTGTATGACTGGAATAGTGAAACATCTGACAATAACCTGCCATTCAGAAGCCAGCAAGAAACTTTTATTTTTATTTGCTTTTGGTAGAACTGGCATTTTAGGGAAAAAAGGAAGCAACGAAATAATCCTCAAAGAACTTTTCTTGCAACTCTGAATTGCAGAAGTTAAGAAATAAATAATTCACTGTAAAGGGTGTATGCCTAAGCTTAGAAGTTGCTTCATGTTTTCCACGACAAACCTTTGTTTTCAGTCCTTTTTAACTTTGCCAGTCTGCTTCAGGTTGTTGTTTATTTCTTTATAAAAGATTTAATTAAGAACAACATAGTTATGTCTGGGACTCTGCTGGAGAACTTATTTTTCTGGCCAATGTTAAAAATCCTCTTGTGCCAAATTAAGAAGCCTTAGTCCTTTCAAGCACCTAAACAGGAATTTATCAGCTCTGTTGGGCTGTCTGGAAATACTCTTGTTAGCCTCATGAAATGCTGCTCACTCCAAAGCTAAGAGTTCAGCAGTGAGTTGGGCAGAGTCACAAGGGAGATGTTTGGTCTCAGAGGAGCCAGTCCTCACTCCATTTTTAACACAGAAAGAGGAAAATCACTTTTAGAGCACCATTCATCTGATCTGTCAGAAGTCTACTTTAGATTGAGATGAATTGTAGCCAAGAAGTGCCCATTTCTCTCCACTAAGTATAAAGGGAGCCAAAGCCAACTGCAGACACTCACACTGAAGGTGTTCAGTGCTATGAACTCCCTCCATGGAGCCTTGAAAAAAAATCATTAACCATTAAGGCATTTCAGTCAAGAATATCATTCTCTCAGCAGATTTTCCCCTGCAGATGCTCCCACCAGCTGACAAATGAATTAGTGGCCGACAAATGACTACCACTCTTTCTCATCAGTACTACCACAGTCTCTCTGCCTGTGAGACAGAAAAGGTAGAACTGTCACAATTCAACCCCTCAGCTAAGCTTTCCAAAGGAGTCTCTGAAACACCAAAGTCTTGCTGGAGTTCTCTGTAAGGTGAGAGCACAACTCTGAATTCCAGCTTACATTTGTTTTGGCTCTCAATAAATGATTATGTAACCGTGCGAATGACTGCTCTTTAAGAGGCTTTATGCAAGTATAATCTCAATCTGAAATCTTTTCTGGTACTCTCATAGTCTGATTGTTTAGTTACATTGAAGCACTGATTGTAGCCTTCTGGCCTATAGATAAAGTTTATAAACAAGTTAAATTCTCAATAAAATTACCTTCAAGCCAAATATAAGCATTACATTGCCCTGTAAGGCAATGACATTCACACTAAAGCTAGTAACAGACTTTTCATACCATAGATTACGAGGTCCTGGGAACAATATAGCCTCAAGTCTGAGGGAGCTAATTCGCAGTGGTGTGAGAGATTACACAATCAAAGTCACAGATCTGTAGTTACCAACCACAATTATATCAGATGTGTCCTGTCAAGGTCTGCACACTGCCAATAAATGAACAAGAGATCAATGTTTATAACATTTCTTTGTAAAATTACAGCCTTCAAGCTCCCAGGTAAGAAGTCGGGAGAGATCTCATCACTGGAATCTTAGCTGTTTGAGCTAAGGTTTCCTGGCTCAGGCAGATGAATGCTTATGCCTGCCCACAACTCCTACCTCTTTCCCATGACCCAGGGTCTCTGGTTCTCTCTCTTCCCATTCTAACCTCCTCTTATCCCTCAACCTATATTTAGCTTGATAATTGCTGCCTAACTTTGTGCTAGCACATTAGCAGATAGAAGCTCTGTCACTGCAGCTTATCAGTTCTAAGAGTGGTATCAGCTACCAGGTTCCTGCTAGCCCCTTGGAAAAGTACTTTAAGAAACTGTTAGGACTTAGAAAAATTGAAAGAAATAAAGGTTAAAAACTAAATTTCATGAAAACTCAACTTTTACATATCATTTAATAGAACATACTTGCATCTGTAATTAAAATATCCAAAGGTGTAAGTAGTAGAAAAGACTCCGGGCTGAGATAGTACACAAACAAACACCCCAGATATGGTCATCCATACTGCTTTATGATATTATTTCTTGAGTGCCCAAACAAGTAGTTCAATTTATAGTGACTGTTATTTAAACCTTGTAAGCATGCATCCAATGGAAGGAAAAAAAAGGAAATTAAGGCAATTTGCTATTGCAGGTTGACATCCATCATTTCATCATTTGACCATGTCATGTAAAAAGCAACAACTATTAATCACCGTAAATTTCAGGAAAAACAATTCTTCCTTTAAAAAGCCAATATATAGTGCAAAATACTCTATACTCACTACCTAATTATTATTAAAATATTCTGAAGAACCTTAACATTCTAAGAAACTTGCTTTAAACACCACAGCTCATAGCAGACAAGCGACTGTGGGGTATGTGGTGAACAAAGCAGTTCCAGCCTCCCTCAGTGGCTGCACAGGATAAGCGATGACATCATGACAGAGGCTGACAAGACTGCAGGAATGGCATTATCATGGCTTAAGCAGCTGAATGCTTGCCTGTGAATCTGGGTTCTAGCCATTCTTCGTTCTACCCTGCAGCTGCTGTGTGATGCTAGCCTAGTTACATAAAGTGATATTACAGAGGTGGACTTGGTCACTATACAGTTACTACAATTCTGATTTTCAAGGGTGAAAAAAAAAAATAAATAAAAGTACCCTACTAGAACACAGAAAATGTCTTTGCAAAACAGGGTCCTTGTTTTAAAGACAGTTTGTAATAAACCAGATGCCTTTAGAGAGAAAAAAAATCTTGATATTTTACTTAAGCTATTCCCTTCTATCATCCAATTGTCCTTCGGCATGAGTTACAATGAAAATAATCTTTGATTTAGCATCTGTAGTCTTCCATCTGCAAAACAATCAATATCTTTGAATCCTATCTCAAGAAAGACAGATATTTGCATTCCTGTGTGCTCATTCAATCTTTATACCCAAATGAATACTAAAGCAGCAGAATTCAAAACTTCTCAGAGTATTTAAATAATTTACAGTTGTTTCCCTTTTTGTTATTCACAGACATTAGGCAAATGAAGAATCCAGAAGACACTCACTTCTCACTTTTTCCCAAATTCATTATGATTAATTGAAAAAGGCTTCCAAATCTATGTATCCAGGACACTACAAAAATACTTACCCATCACAGATGATCTGAGAAAGATATCTGTTCAGTAATTGTCCCTGTTTATATGCTCTTAGTGTATTATAAAGTTTGACATAGATGCTAGACAGCCATAATGAGTAGATGTCTCACATCATACATTTTCACTATGCCTGGTCATTAAGGATAACATTATTTCCTAAACTTTCTCTACAAGCCAAAGAATATTATACTGATTCTACAGGATCTGTTGTTTTTCTGCCCTACTTAACAACAGAGAAGAAAGAAAGAGCAGTGTAAATTAAGAACAGGCACTTCACACTTGCCTGCCACACTAGCAGTGTGCCAAGCGTCACATGAGATTATTTCCACTGCAATGTTTACTAAAGCTGAGCTAGACAGTTGAGAAAGCATACAAAAACCTCACTTCAATTTTGAACCTAATTTGAACCTTGCCTGTAGTTTGGGAGGGAAAATGAGAAAGGTGAACTTTATTTAACTTTTCCTACACCTCTGCACTTTCCACACTGGGTCATAAAAGGCAATGAAAGGGAATGAAGCATTACCAAAAAAAAAAAAAGAAAAAAAAAGAATATTTCTTATGGGATAATCTGGCCTATGTGAAGTTAAGAAGAGTATGAAATTCAACAAGAAAGGCTGTCCCTTCCTCGCCAACTGCAGGCAAATCAATTTTCAAGCCAAGAAGGTTTAGATAAGGTCCAAACTTTAAGACATTTATCCAAACTAAACCGCTTGAGAGTCACCCATCATTTAATGTTGAATACCTTGGCTGGGAGCAGAAAAAGCCT
>JANHGB010049373.1:69597-79601 GCA_026283785.1 Coracopsis vasa
CTATTGGTGATAAATCAAATATAATCATTTGTATGTATATACCTGTTTTTACATTTTATTTAGATGATAATCAGTGTATTTCTGGTGTTCTTTTAAGAAAATATAAATTTCTGGAGTTCAGATATTGTCTGATTTTACTTGACTAAACTACCCTTCATTCAAAGATTAAGTTCTCACAGTCGCAGCAATGATATTAATTGTGTGTGTAAAACATAAGCACCACTAGAATGTTCTTTGGTTACTGAGTACATAGCATGATGATCTTATTACTAATCTCAAAGACAGGAAAGAAGACAGAACGTAATTCCCTCCTTGTGCTGCTTCCAAAGAAAGGATGTTGCTTGTCACATTCACTGAATTCTGCTGGAGAATATCTGGAGTCAGTGTCCTGACAAATTGTCATGTAGTTATGGACCAAGCCAGAAAATCAGGACTGTGCTTTTACAACAGAGTTCTTGTTTGTGGCCAGACCAGCCACAAAGCTGCCTCCTTCACCGTTAGAGCCATCTTTTTTACTGCAGTATGACTAGGAGACATCCAGGCTATTAGATGATATCAAATGCTGTTGAAAGTGGACACTTACCACTTTTTCCTTTGGAACTAGAGTTTGGCTGCTGTTCCCTAGCTGGAATTAAGTACTAGGCTTGCAAGACAAGACTAAATCAGTATATTTTTCTCAAAGGATTTGTTAGAAGTGCTCAGGGAGTATGACAACAGTGCTTATTTTCATGAATAGCAGCATATGCTCCAGAAGGAGGAGGGGATCCATTCAACACATTTTAGCATTCATTTTCCGTGAATCCTTAAAGATTATCAGCTTTGATGAAAGATAAGTCAAAGCTAGGGTTGAGTAACTACCATAGTGAGATCTAAGGCTCCACAGATTTATTAAACAGACAGGATGAAATAGCAACTGCCACCACTTTCAGGGGCTATAAGATGGAAACTCAAATTTGAAAGGCTCAACAGTACATTGCTAATCTGTACCTTGTGAATGTGGAAGTGTGTCAGGGACAATAGATAATGATCCGTGGTGAAACACACAAAGATAGAAAAGTATTGTTTGTCCACTTTGGCTCCTCCCCAGAAGGTCCCACTTTGGCTCCTACACAGAGTCCTGCTTTGACTGCTCCCCAGAAAGTTCTGCTTTAGAACTCCCCAGAAAAGTCTCGACCCTTGGAGACCTTTCTAAGTATTGCTGGCCATTTCTTCCAATGTAGGCTGGCACCCTGTGTCGGAATGAGTGTGCATTTTTGTCAGTATAAAAGCCCAAGCCTCATGCGATGCAAGGAGGCAGATCTGCATACCAACCAGGTCAATGTTGCCTCTGCAGGGATGTCCGCTAACGTTGAGCCTGCTACCTCGCACTGCGATGACGATTCTAGGAACTGGTTTCCTGATTGTCTTCACAGGGTCCTTGGGGTTGGTAAGATAACCAAACATCAGCAGTATCCTTTACTGTATCTGTTAGTATCTCTATATTGTCCTATATTAATAAACTAGTTGAGAGGTCTCTATTTGTCTCTCGTTTTCTCTCACCCAGAATCCTTGAACTCTGGAACAGGGAGTATGCAAGAAAATTTAGGTTTAAGATCATGAATTCTGAACATCCATCTTTAAAATTGTCCAAAATACCAAAACTTCAGGAAATAAACATATTCTCAGAAGTAACTTCTCAGAGGCAACCATTACTGCAAACCAAGGAATCTGAAGAGGCATTATAGGGTAAAAATAATTAAAAAAAAAAATAATTAAAAAATACTCAAGCAGTCTTTTGTGCCGTGATTACAACCCAGAAAGTCAAGGCAGTTTCTGATTTTCCAAAACCAAAGATTTACCTAGTTTTGTTCTGCAGTTATTACAATAAGCAAACAGGTCAGTTTATCAACCCTGAAACTTAATTACCATCAAAACAAAAAAGAAAATCCATCTCAACCATTTTCAGACTGTCTTTCATTCTGATTCGGATACTTTCTCCATCTGACAACAACTCATAAGTTGTCAGTTATCTTAGGGTCCATGAATAGGAACAGTCACAATATCCAGCTTTGAGCTTGGTGATCCTGTCCTTTTCTCAAACTGCATTTAAAAAGACTGAAGCACATCAAGCATCCATTTACAAAGAAAACATCTGAAACAAATAACTCGGTTCCACAGACAGAGATGATGCTGATAAAACCAGATAATTACTTTGTTAAACAGGATTACGCACATAGAAGCTCAGCTAAATAAGGAAGCCTAATGTCAAACAGTAACTCCATTGTAAACATTAGCTTTTCTCCTGTAAGTTTTTATTATTGACTAAGATTAGAGCAGCAGAGATGACTGGTCGAGCACTGCTGGAAAGAAACACACAGACAGAGCACAGCCTTGTATTGGTTTTATTTACCAGTTCCCAACTCCAGTTTCATCTTGTCACTCTCAGAGGAAAGGCGAAACTAATGAGAAATCTCTCCCCTCAACATACAAAAATCAGCAGAATTAAAAAAAAAATAAATTAAAAAAGCAGCTTTTTTTTTCTTTTATAGAATCATAGAATGATAGAAGAGTTTGTGTTGGAAGGGACCTTAAAGCTCATCTAGTTCCAACCCCCTGCCATGGGCAGGGATACCTCCCACTAGACCAGGTTGATCAAAGCCCCGTCCAACCTGGCCTTTCTGCAACTGCAACAGGAGTGTTAATGCAGCTAGTCTCACCTGAATGAACTTATTACAGGCAGACATTTTTCTGCATTAGATAAAACCTACACCGTTTCTGGGATTGCTGAGGCAAAGACAATCGGTTCAATACAATTTCTTCTGGCTGAGCTAGCTACTAAATATTTGAAACAAATTTAAAGGGGAAGAGGAGAGGGGATAGCAATGAAGTAACAAATAAGTCAGCATCCCAGCTGTAAACAAAGTGAGGGGAGAGACAGGGAATAGAAATAAAGTAACAAACAAGTCACTACCCCAACTGTAAGCAAAGTACTCCCTGTCATTTTCCCCACAATCAGTTTCATGAATCTACAACTGGTAGACAGGCCTGGAGGCAATGGAGTACTACAATTTGTGAAAAGCGCTGCTGACACCAGTAGAAAACTGAAAAATTTTAGGAAAAGCTTATTATCATGCTCATGTACATGGGAATTTGCTTGTTTTCTGGAACTAATGCGCTTTGGGCTTAGACTTCAAAAGCTTTAACTATCATGTGAACAACATTTTCCAAGTTGTTGAGAAGCCAGTGACCATCAGCGGTTGAGCTACACTTCTGTGCATGACAACATGTTTTCTAAACAGGAGAATCAAAAACATAAACAGCAGAGAGTCTAGACATTTCCTTCCACAACTTGATACAAAATGAAACGAAGACATATTATACTGACTGAAACAAAGTGAAAAAGCACTTGGAGATGGTTGTATTTACAACTACCCTTTGTTTCTTTCTTTAAAGAAATACTGAAGAATTTTTAAACATAATTTAAGCATAGAATCAGTATATACTACTGTAGACACAACTGTATGTGCACAAATTCAGTTATGATAAACTAGAGCACTTCCTTTAATACTGGATTTTGCTATACCATCCCAGATCAGTAGTCTTAGATATCATTACTGTTTTGGATTTGTGTCTGTCATCAGAGTCCACTTCAGTCAGTAAAAGTCCATGCTTACCAAGACTGGGACCTTGGCAGACTTATACCAAAGTTTAAATGCTCAGAGAATATCTGAAAAGTTTCAGTTCCACCACCTTGAACACCACAGCAGAATGATTTACCCTGTCAGGCAGAATATTATGAAAGATAAAAACCAAAGCAAGCACAGTTTATTATGACAAAGTGATCCAATAATTTTAAGTGTCAGAATTCCTGTCGCAGCTTTGGGTCCCTCCTTGCAGACTACAGTGATGCTGTTTCTGCTCCTGGCATGCCTCTATAGCCATGCCAGCCTCCCAGGGAAAGGTGAAGGTAATTGTAGCACTCCTGAGAGAAAGATGACAGGCTTGGTGAAATCATGCTGTAGGACATGCTCGACACATCAGCTGCCAGCTGAGTCACCCTGACCTCAGCAGAGACCAGCACTATGCTGTTTGCCGCAAGCCTGTGCCAGGAAGCAGGATAAAGCAGCAGCTGCGCTCCCTGCTCTTGGCTCACCCTCAGGCACCCACATTGCTCTTCAAAGTTAGTCTGAGACTGAAGCCATTCACATCCATGCTGAAGCTGCAAGGAAAACATAGCCTACCACATTCACAAATTTCACCTCCAAGTGGCAAACCGTGTTGAGGTCCTCCTAAGAAAGATCCTACACCTATTTTGACTCCTTAATTTCAGCCACACAACATCACTGTAGTACGAAAAGAGGCAGCAGCTCGGCAAAGCAAACTGCCCCAGGGCTGCTCCTCCATGTCCGTGGAAGCAGCAATATGCCCCAAGTATCAATGGAACACACATTTGCAGCCAGTGAGTTTGAACTTGAGGCCATCTTATACGCAGAATACAGAGGAAGCCAAAAAGTCTGGAGTTCTCACCCGAGTTCTGCACCAACTCCTTGTACATCAGAAGAGCTTTACTCAAGCTTCTACGTCTGCAAACCAGGAACATTAGCTACTTTTTAACTAGGCAGTACATCAACAATTTTTAACTTGCAAGTGTAATTTGATGATTAAAAAAGCAATGTATGATTACACTGATAAAGCAGAACATGACTGCAGAATATACAATAAGATGCAGCCTACCTATCATAATTATGGGAGGATGGAAATAAAAGCAATGTAATTAACCCACATAAGCAATATTTCTTCTTTTTCTTTTTTTTTTTTTTTTTTTACTTAATTTTGTGACATCAGGTGTTACAGAACCAATTCTTAAACCTAAGAAGAATATGCTACACACGGCACAGCAAGACTGAACAAGCATGCAATCACTGCAAAGGGGATGAGCAGCCAGGAACCAGGCTCCCACACCAGCAGCCTCAAGTGCCCACCCTGCTTGACTCAAGCCTGTCACTCATTTACAGCTCTGTTCAGGAGCAATCTGATGTCATTGAGAGTCAGCTTGAAATGCAGCAGGGCAAACCCAGAGATCTGCTTGTCAACATCTCATGGTCAAATGGCACAGCAGCTTCTTTCAGAGTGACTCAGGAGCTATATCGAAAAATATGTTTCTATGTCATTCTTAAACAAAACAGCGTCCTTTAGAATTTGCTGACTGGTATGCATAGAGAGCATGGTTCCCCCCCCACATCAGTAATCAGAACAATAATTACTTATTTGAAGAATTCCAGAAAATGCTGCAGAAATGTTTAATTTCAAAAAAAACATTTAAGCCATATTTAATTTAAATATTTAAATTAAAATATATAAAAAAATAATCAAAGAATCTTAACTGCAGTGTTTTTAAGGGCCATATGCGTGACAGTAATTGATCTTCAGATCAAAGGTAGGTTAAGATAGATGCAGTCATTCATCTCTTCAGAATAACCCTAAATATTCAACTTTTCTAAAAAAATTGTAATGGCTCTAATGGGTGTAAAAGCTTCTAAATAAGCCTATTTAGAGAGAATCAATAAGACTTTTAATCATACAGTGGAAAATAATACTCATAGAGTAAATTAAAACAAAACAGAAACACACACAATTTGTCTTCTAATCAGGAAGAAGATTCCTTCTTAGCTGATTGAACACCTAGAAATCATCTGATGTGTTCCTAGGTATACGCAAGCCCCAGTGATACAGAGTCCACAGTCAGATTCTGGGAAGCCTTCTCAGATTTAGTTTTAAGCTCAGGAGGAGAGAAAGACAAGCAGAGAAAACGGACAGATGTAGGCTGGGTTTTGGTTGTGTTACTCATTTTTTTTCATGCAGAGGAAGAAACAGGGAAAGAAAACCTGCATTCTTTTCTCTTCATCCAAAAGTCATGGCACAGAAATGAGTCACTTTGCATAGACAGTGCACGCACATGTACATATCCTCACCTTGGAACAATGAAAGAAGTCCAAATTGGCATTGTTAGCACCAGAATTTTAGAGATGCAAACACCTTCATTCAAAGCTTCGTTAAAAGGTAGGACTGAGGGGTCTGGATTTTCAGTATCTCTTTCCATAAGACTCATCACAACTAGAGAAAGATGTTACTTCCAAAAGGGGAAATAATAAACCAGCATCTCTTTCCATTACAGAATCAAGGTATATTTCTTCTTGCTTTTAATATTTTCATCATTCTGTGAATACAGCTCTGATCCTGCATTTCGCCCACGGCAATATACCAAAGAAAAGTTAATGAACTCCACCTAACCTATTTATGGTTATTTATTTACATAACCAATGCATGGTTATTTATTTGCATGTTTCTAAGCTTGTTCAACTGACATTAAAAGAGCTATTTCATAGAATACATGCAAGCTTAACGAAAGTGAAGCCTTCTCGGTTACACACATTAAAAGCAACATGGTTGATACAAAGCCATTTTAGGGAGGTGACAGGTAGAAAACAATGCTCCCTACTGTTGAGAAAAACATGCAAATCTCTGAACACAAATAAACATTTCTGCAAGAAGATTTCATGTTGGAAATTGACCCCAACTGATATCATTAAATCAGAACATACCTATTGAATGTACTGCATTTGTCACAGCAGCTGAGATATATCATAACAGAGTAACATACAGACTTGAGGGATTGCATCAAGCATGTTACTGTCATTTAAAACTCACCTCAAACACTTGGATAGAAAAGAATTACAATACTGGTATGTTACAAAGTCTTGTTATCAGAACATTTAGTTCAATGACGCAATGCAGAGCTTTGCTGGAGAGACCTGCAGCTGCTCTAGATGTGCAGTACTACGCAGAGATAAAAGGCCCGTGGCTGTATTAAAGCAGCACAATATCCAACTTAGCCAGCCCTAGCCTTTCAGTCACCACCTTCCCATTCTGACAGTGGCTGGTTTACTTATCTCCACATTTCTGTACTTTGTGGTACATACATCTCCCAAGATTCAAAGCAAACTCACTCCCAGCTGCTGAGCCAGTTGCAGGGGAAAGAAAGGAAAGAAAAGAATTTAAATATTCCAAAAAAATAAAAGAAATCCCTGCCTGCCCAGGTAAGCACCAGAGAGCTGACCCTTAACCCCTTCCCCACTGTTCACTGTCACACCCAGGGGCAAAGATAAATTGCAGCAGGAAGGTTTGTCCAAGTTTATTCAAGAAGTTACTGCTCTCAGCTGTCATCCTCACCTTCCTGTCAGAGATTACAATCCCTGCAGCAGACAGCAAGACAAGCATGTGCCTCCAGCTCAGCTACACTAGTTACCATGCCATATATTACCTTACGCTAGCGACAAATGGTTACTGTACCCTGACATACTAGCTTTTGGGCTGAAGAAGTTGAAGCATGCCTGTCAGTTCTGAAGTGGGAGCACTGGCCTTCAGAGGGCAGAGGGCCTCAGGGCAGGCAGCTGGATATAAGCAAGAATGATTCCTTCAATGGCTGACAGAACCTGAAAATTAGGATCCAGAACATACGTTTCCTCCCTCCCCTTTTGTGGTGTAAGATGAAGAAAAACATTTTCAGGGACAAGAAATTAGGGTTATGTTAAGAGAGGTTCAACTATGGCACAGAAGTAAGGAGGATCTGTGTTTCAGTCTCTATCTGAGCCCCCTCCCAAGTCTGACTCTGCGTGAAGATGGGAGACAGGTATCAGAAAATGCATTTTGAGGCTGCCTCATCCTGCAGGATGTTGGTTGGAGAAGTTCATATGTAGCAAAAAAAACAGAAACAGACTTCAAAATATTCCACTGTACTCACAAATGACCTGACATAGTTCCCTGGACTGTCAGAAGAATACTTGTTTTTCCTCAGGCAAACGTTCAGCTTTATTCCTCAGTACTTCAATCTCTCTCTAGCTTGTCTTTCTTTCAGTCAACTTGCATCCTGCAATGCAGTCACTGCAACTTCAGTGACTGCAGTCATTTCAAAATGCTTGTGGTCAAATGGTCAAAGAAGTATTCCAAGCGTAAGGATAGATTATTGTACATCCCTCAGTAGGTAGAAGGACAATCAGCTACAGAAACACAATTGCACAGAATCAAAATGGGACCATCCAAAACTCTTACAACTGTAGAGGCCAGCCTTCCACCCAACATTGTAGCCAGACACTGTGGCACTTGAGGCAATAAGCCTTGATAAAGTTCCAGGTAGATAAGTAAAAGCTACATCCCTTTCTATCTAGCATCACCCTTCCATAGGTACAGGTCAGACATTTAAGTGGACATTTGTTTGCTTTCTTTGTACATTTAGAACTGAAGTATCTTTTTCAGCTATGGTAAGAGCACAAAGAGGCTGAATCCCTCTCTACCTGTAACATCACTAACCAAGCCGCCCTCACCTTTACACTATGCCTCTTAAGCTGTTTATGAATGCCTGCAGTTTGATTTTCTGCATGGGATAATTCTGAAGAATTTAAAAAATCCTCAGCCTGTAGGCTCACTTTTCCTGTGTAAAATTGTTTTTATTGGGTGCAAAAAAGCTTCATACTAATGCATGGTATCTGTGGCTTTCAGTCTAAAAACATTGCCTCTTTCTCTGCCCAGAGATAGTTAGTGTATGCAAGCATCCTTGTTGCTTCTCTGTTAGGTAGATACCACCATCTACTTCCGCATAACATAAATTATTTTGTTGACAGCTTCTAGCACTGACTGAGCAGACACACCTCATATTTCTGTTATCAAGCTCTTACTACACAATTTGTTGTAAGTTTGCTCTCCCAGGTGTTGTAGTTCCCCGTTAGCAAAGGTTCTTAGAAAGTTCAGTGATTTCTTAAGATCATTCTGTATTTCCTGCTGGTCTGCAATAAATAGGTAAAAGCATAAGTCACACCTCTATTCATGATAAGATTTCAAATGATGGGGCATGAGTAATGAGTACGCTCAAGGAGAAAAGAGGCAACATACTCTTATTATGGAATATGGGTGGTTTTGCAGCACTCAGTGGTTTACAGAAAAATCATCTACCAGAAAATCAACTGTAGAAATGAAAAAGAGGTTCCTGTTGATCTTTTGCTTTGCACTTTGTCCTTAAAGTTTGCTGGTGTTGTCATCAAAGCTATCAATTCCAAGAACCACTGTATTACAGATTCATATTAAATAAGAGAGAGAAACTTACTTGAGGTGGGGAGGCTTCTTATGACCTTATGACTCTAAGTAAATGGGCTACAATTTCAGGCAGACTGGGGAAAGTGGGTAATAGACAGCACTTTTAACAAAGACTGTAGTTTAACAAAGTCTGTATTTACTATTCACAATGAGATGGACCTCACTGCTCAGTCTTTAAGCATTAGGACATGGTTAAGGTTCCAACTAGCAAACTAAGAAATGGCTATGGGCAAGAATTCCCACTCTCCTAACAGAGAAAAAGGAACTGCTTCTCAAAGTTCTGCCCATGGTGTACAGAAAGTAAACATACATTATAATAGATATCTTCAGCATGGAAAACATCTGCTCAGTATCTTACATGGGCAGTGATAATACTTCTTCAGATTGTTTTCCTTTTAAAGTAAACACACAGCAATTTCCTAACACAAAGTTCATCGTGAGCTGTAGGATTGCTCATATTAAAACTCATTCTTAATGTTCTTCATTAAGAACTGAATACATGCCAACAGTCCCAATCAAACACATGTCCTGGAAAAAATAATATGGTAACTGTATCTATAAGATACAGAAATTAAAAAGGACTGATTTTTCAAAGATTAAAGAAATTGCAGGGTAACAGATAAAGAAAGTTGTATGTAAAAGAATAATTATCAGGTTCAGAATTTTTGGATAGTAGCTTGGTATGTATTCAAAACATCAAGGAGGGAGAGTCCACCAATAAACAACACAGAGCAAGAAAACACGAAAAAAAGTACGTAACAAAAACTCTAAGGAAAAAATGACAAATCATTGTATATAAAATGAGAACTAGAACACTTTAAAATCCATCGTAATGAGAATCTAGTATGAAATTTAGGTCCACTGCTAGCTGACACCAT
>JANHGB010049373.1:84622-101848 GCA_026283785.1 Coracopsis vasa
TGTGGTCCAGTAATAAGGTTATAGAAAGAGCCACTCTGCCCCCAGAGTTGCCTATTCAAAAGTCCAGGCCAGAACTGAACATTCAGCTCTCGTATACCTTTCCAAGACATTTTGCCTTTGCACAGAGCTCAGCCCAACAAAACCAAGCTTTAACCTGAGAAGTCAACATTTGCTCTAATACGCTAATGTGAAGATGTGGTGACAATTTTCTCAGGCAGAGCTTTGCACATGTCAAATGCACTTAGTGCAGAATATTAATTGCCACTTAGACACCAGGAGCAATATAGCAATATGTTTGCTGGAGTTCACAAGGCCAGCAAGTGCTCCAAAGGAAATAGATGTTCTTGAAACCACCTTTTGGGTTTTTTTTCTTCTCTTTTTTGCAAATTTTGCAAATCCCTGAGCACCAGTTGTTTCTCTAGACTTAACTGGGCTAATGGGGAGCGAGTCCTTCCTTTTTTTTCCCCAGGGCTACAAACTTACAGTTTGAACTGGAAAGCTGAGCTGTAAATTTATATAAAGTTTGCCTCTACGGGCAGAAATACTGCCTTTCCGCCCGACGCATACACAGCTACAGCATACCTTTTTCAACAGAAAAAGGCACACTAGAACTGGTGGCACATATGTCAGGCTGAAATTTCAGTTTTCTCTAGCATTTTTGGCTATAAAGAGGGCTCATCCCATCTTCCCCAGGGTCAGGGAAATACAAGATCTCTTAGCTCAGGTATGTACTAAGTAAGCCAGAAGGCACAATGCCCATGGGTAAACTGCAGATCCAAGCTGTTCTTTCAAAATGCAAACCTACCCGCCCATGCCCTGGCAATAATTCCTGAAGATCACCTGCCAGCTTGGTATCCTGGGCATCTGTCACACTTGGTGCAGAGGTTCCCAGGAGTCAGTCCACAGGCGCTTGGCACTGACCAGCCTCAGACATGGGTGCATCCAAGAAGCACTTGTCAGGGTGACTGCCACCTTGCATGGACCCATGGACCCAGAAAGCCTGAGCTCTGTATCCCAGATGTGAGATTTTTTCTCTGTGTTGTGAAGATCAAGCATTAGGGAAAATATTTCGATGTCAAATTTATTTCCCGGCAGCCACTGTACCAACCTTCCACAAGCTAATGCAATCTGTGGTGCTTAAACTATTCTGAGTGAACACTTTGTTAATGGACTTTTTGGTATTACAGTTGCTAGGGTTCTACCCCACTTATTTTCATTCACAGTGAGCAGGTCTCCAGGTAACAGTACAGGTACTGCTGTCATGTGGATGAAGAAGAAAATGGTTAGATTCTTTACTGAACAGGAAGATAAGATTATTTTTTAAGCATAGATCCAAACAGAAGGTGTTCTCTTTCAAGCTCATTATGTAGAAGCTCTACTATAGTTTAAATAAAATGTTATGAATTCTCCCTAAGAAGTCTAATAAACAACTTGATTTTGTTCAAAAGTGGGATTCAAAATATTAACTTCATAAAATGGGAGCTAAGCAGTATGGATAATTCTTGAAGAAAAGCTTCATAAAGAGGCCTAAAAATGCTACAAGCTTTAGAGGTATAGACTTGCAGCAAAGCACACCTCACTTGGGTGCCTCAGAATGATGTGAAGTCAAAACACCTTGGCTACCAAATCAACATTGGAATGGCTTTCAGGGATCCCTCTTGCTTTTCTGTTCCTGGATAGCCTGAGGCCTCACAAGTTCATTTGGCCTACTGACAAAGAAGGAAGGTGAAGAAAGTGGTTGCTGGGTCAAAGAATATGATTAGATCTATTCAGATCTACTGTTTTGCACAGGAAGCACATTGAACACAGCATCTGTTTGTCACCACCTCATGCAAATGAAGACTGCATATATACACATGTCACATAGAGAGTGACATCTTGTATGAAACACAAGGCTAGTCAAAGGGTGACCTTTCTCTTCCTTTCCTCTCCTCCTGCCTTGGAGAACGGTAATTTTATACATATGCACTGTGTGCCCACAAGTACACAGAGCAAAACTTAATTTCAGAATGATTCCAAATTTCTCACCTGCTCTAATTTTCAGCACATCTGGCATTGTAATCAGAAGTTCTTGCCTGTGGATTTTGAGTGGTTATAGGGCAAGTCTTTGGGAGCGTGGCTAATTAAGGAGTGCAAGCTAGCAGTGAAGAAATTATGCATGTCCTCTCAGTAGCTTCCACAAAGCTAGATTTTCACTTATAGATGACTGGATGCATTTAAAATACTAAATGCTCCCTTCCTCCCGCCCCAAACAACCATCCACCAGTAAATAAAGTAGAAAAGAGAAAGATAAACAAAACCCCCCAACCTTTCCTGACTTTACTGATGCAGAGAACTAATACTTTCTAAGCTGTTGATAGTCTGCATTATTTACATTATTTCTCTATCAGACAGCTATACCAGATCAATATGCAAGATGCGGGCATAAGTGTTTATAAAGTCTGGTTAAAAACCTTGTTCTGATGTAAGTACCTGTGGCTCTTTGATTTTGCTCACTCAGTTCAGGAATGGAGAAGCAAACAGCTGGTTTAGAACCAGAAGTTAACTCAAGTTCTCCAAAATATAATCTTTAATTAATCAGTTGAACAGAAAATCACATTTCAAATAGCTTCTAGTTTATACTTCAGATGTGAGAAAACCAAACCAGGCACTCTTCCAGAAAGACCTCCCTTAGGCCCTGAAATTTCTGACCCCCCAATAAGATGACTAATGCTGGGGAAAAAAAAAACAACAAAAAAACCCACCCAAACAAAACCTGAGGAAAGAGAAAATTGTCAAGGAGGGTGGTGTTTTCAGGAGGGTGGAATCCTCAGCTGTCTATAGCATTCTCCTTTTTAGTATTCAAGTACTAGATATTAATACTTTAACAATATCCATCCTAGATTTCTTCACTTGTACAGCACCTTTTCATGATGAATATTTTCTCTTTCACAATCCTAGACCTAACAGATTGCTCCTCGAGTTCAGTCTTTCTCTAATTCGGCATGTCCTAGTGGTAAAACCCACACATTTTCTTGAGGAATAAGAAACCACTTCAAGAGGTCTGGTTTAAAATATTTGCATGGGCAAAAGAATAAATATTCTTACTGAATTGATTAATTTACATGTTCTCAGCTTGATCAAAGTATTTTTGACTTCTCTACGTGTCACAGCTCAATGCTTTCATTGCCATTCTTACATACTGTGTTGACAAGATCCTCGCTTCTAGCGTCTCTTGTTATTTCTCACTAAAGAAACAGTCATGATAAAGGCCACCTGAATATTCACTTTTATTCCAGTTAAGCGGGCTTGTCCTGTCTACTGATTAACCAAGCCAAATTGTGACTGTGACAGGGAACACAGTATGGTTATGCACACATTGCACAAATAGAATACACAGTTCATTTTTATTCACGTTTAGGTGATTTTTATATTGCTGTAGATGCCAGATACAGAAGGATATATGGGGTTTAGAAGCTTAGCAAAGCAAAACTGTCAGTGCTGCTGAAAGGCATTTTAAATATCTGTAATCACAATGGCTTTGGTACTATCAGTTAGGACTGTGAAAAGTAAAGGAATCCTGAAGAAGCAAGAATTGTTTTGAAGTGACAAATAAAACCCTGACATCTGCTGTGTCAATACTCACTTTTATAACAGGTATTAATGAAGACTTTGTATATTTCAGCAAATATAGGAATTTAGCACAACTACAGTAAGAATCCTTAAACTGCACATACATCTTCTCCTTAAGGCAGTTAAGAAATTGCAACATTTATTAAATACAAGCTTGATAGTGAAGTAGTCTACCAATGTCCAAAATGGCCAGTGGTTGGTTTTTGTTTGTTTGGTTGTTGTTTTGTTGAGGTTTTTTTAATCAATAAGTAATTAACATTCATGAACTAGTAGTGTGAAGTAGTCACAGGAGAAGCTGGCAACAGTTGGTAGGAGCATGGTTAAGGCACCGAGTGAGATAGAGAGGAGCATCAGCCTTTCACAAAACCCCTGGCAAGTATTTTTGTTGTGTGCATGGTGCCCTTGCCTTGTATGCATGAGCTTATTAACATTGGGTCTGAGTTCTCAGTGCTTCTAATGATGGGACCTGAATGTACATAATCCTTACCACGCACCGGTCTACAACCGGTCCTGAAGCTCTCCTGGTTACAGTGAGACAAGTTGTGATGCCAGACACTTTGCCTTCTCAGCTTTGTCAACTTGTACTACATTTATTCTTTGCTAGAGCATTGGCACATGCTTGAGGCTATTAAAGCCACTGCCAAATAACGTGTCAGTCTTGTACAATGAGAAAATTTTACAGCCAGATACAACGTCACTCAAATGCAGTCCCTCTTCAGGCATCTATCTGCCATTATGATAGGAATTGCACCAGAAAAGTTTTATAATGCTATAAGCAAGACCTTCAGCCCATCGTTGTCAAATCACATTTCTGCCAAAGTACTGAAAAGTTTCCTCCTATTCTTCACAGTGAAAACCAAGTTAAATAATAACTCACTTCCTGTTCTAATCCAAGGCATCTAGTAAGCACAGAGCATTCCTGTCCATTTCATAGGAACCAGTAAATGCGTTGCTAATAGCCTTGTAATAGAAACTTCTACCTCTTCAGGAAATCCCAATTAACAGCTTTTTAAAGAAGAGTTAACATGATGATAGCAGTAAGATTTCCAGAAGCAGTTGCAGAAAGTAATCCTTTTTATTACCTGACAGCCTTGTTTTCTCTAGAAGTTTAAATCCAGTTGGGAAACTGTGAATGATTTCAGTATTGCTCTGGAGTGTTGTAGCTATTCACGCAGTAACAAAGAAGTAAAACATAAGGTTATTACTTTGGCAGTTAGAACAAATGTCAGATACTTTTTCTTACATCCCAAAATGAGAAGATGAAAAAGCTGCAGATTTCCATATGGCATGCACACACCACTGCAGCATGAAAACAACTTGTGGTGCATCTCATTTGCTTTCTGTTTAACAAATGCACATCATCTCAGTTCAGCCTGCAAAGAGACACTAGCCAGAGCCTGCAGAAGGCAACAAACTTACCTGAGCTGCAGCATCACATCACATGGGCAGCACCTTCACATGGGCAGAGTGGTGGGCTGCATCCTTAGGTGGGCTGCATGACCTCTGTGTCACAGGGGTGCTAAGATACACATTTCTAGAGTGGAAAGGTGTTGGATTCAGGACAAGAGGAGGTTTAAAGTCTGGGATTACTGCCATTTATAATTATGCAGGAGAAGACAGAGGAAGCATGAGGCCTGGTAACCTGGAAGGGGAGTGAAAATGTGAGCAGAACCCAGGCTTACCCCACACTTGCACCCAGCTGGAGAGAGAGGTGCTGCTCCAGCATAGTGCATTGGTGACAGTTACCTTCTGCACTGGTGACATTTAGGAGCTCTGAATAGCACTTTGACAAATAAGCCTCATTGACTTTAACATACCCCAACTAGTCAAAGTCCAATATCGAAGTTTGTAGCCATTTCAGTAATGTGGCACACTCCCTGTGTTAGAGTTCTTCCAAGCACAGGTTACTGAGCTGTGTTTTTGAGGTAAACAGCTACATCAGGTCAGAGCATCAGAAGTTTTCTGTTCCACTGAGATCAGTGAGACATGCCAGGCACGACTGTGTAATCACAGCACAAACATCCTGGACCTCTGGTGAGAGACCTGCCATCCACTAATGAACTGGCTTTCTCCAGCCAACACTGCTTATGTTGGGGTCTCAAAATTTATGCCATGTTTCCCCATGCCCTGTGCTTTTATTTGCTAAATGGCTGCATCTGTGCTTCCAGCAGGGCTCAGTAAATTTGGCTCTTTGTATCCAGAGTAGCCAAATTACCTTGCAGCAGCAATTTCCATGCAGGTGCACTTTTTTTTCTATTTATCCTTCCTTACCTGTTGGTAAGATTTTTGGTGCTTTGTGCTAGGAAAAAGAGCACAGTGCATGGACTGTGTGAACTGCGCTGTCTCCTGCACTTGTTTCCTTCACAACAAAAACCATCTGCAGAAGGGGGTAAGCCCAGATGATCCTGTAGCAGAGGCAGCTGCCCAGCTTAATTTTCACTACCTCTAAGAAGAGCCCAAAAGTGCTCTCACAAAATCCCAAACCCTTTGTTGCTGTTATCCAAGGAGGCGAAGAGCAGGCTGATGGATCCCTTTGTAGAAGCACCTTTGCTGTTAACTAGCTGGGACAAAGCATGCAGGCAAGAGCTTGTTGTACTGAGGAAATAATTTTCCACAGCGAATGAAAATGCCAAGTTAGGGTGCAGTGAAGTGAAGTGATTTTGACAGAGAAAGTTTTGAAAACAGACACTTTTTAAATGTTCTAATATTCAGAAGTGCTTGTGAAGCCTGGTCATTCTTATCTAATTTGCTTTGTCATTCTAATTTTCAAGTTCTCTTTTCCAAGAGAAACAGCCTATTAAAACTTTTAAGATTATACTGCTAAAAGCCAATTATGTTTTCCTGTGACTGTCATCATCTACATTCTCCCGTTGCTGTTTCTACTTAAAAAAAAGGAAGATAAGAGTGTTTGAAACCTACTTATCTGAGGGGTTGAGAGATTGGTAGGCCTTGCCTCTTTATTGTAACCTTTACAATGTGTCAGAACAATTAATTACTCTCATGGTTCTAGAGATTTGTCTGGAATTACAGTTAATTAACTTGCTAAAATACACTAAGATAGGACTCCAGTTTGTAGGGTAACAATTTCAACAAAATTAATTTATAGCTTAATTTTTTCATCCTGCAGTGCTAACACATTTTAAAACATGATTAAATTTCTAATCCTGAAAAAAATAAATGCACAAGAACATTAAGCCATTTTGTTAGTTTAGCTGTTTGGACTCCAGACCTCCATGCAGTGGAACTGTGAGCAGTGAAAGGGGAAACTCAGCTGCGTTGCTGGTTCAAAGAAAGCCTGGCTGTGGCGGTGCAAAGAAAACTCTCAAGCATCTGCTCCTAAAGCTTGACAGAAGTTTACACTAGCTACCTGTAAAACTTTGTGCCTGCATGGGACTGGAAATCATTTTAATTAAAAGAGCTCATACCAAACAACAGTGTGTTGAGTGGGTCCGATACTTAGATTACTAACCTAAGTAGAAAGTATAGGAGAAGGAGCCGTAGTTCAGAGCTCTGGGTTGCCCAGCACCAGACTGGTGGGTGCCAAGGCATGCTCATCCCCCAGCAGCACACACAGCACCACAGCTTCCTGCGAGTATTTAAGAAGTGTCTTTTGCTTCCCCAGCTTTTCTATTCCAGGCTAGGAAGTGCTGGCACGCCCTCAGCTTCAGGGCTGACAACCTAAGGAAGCTGGTTAGTTTCCAAAGGCAGGGAACAGCAGAGGCAGAGGGACCGCGGCACTAGGAGGGGAGCAGCTGCAGGAAGCAGGAAGTGAATAGGCCACCAGCTGCTAATTCCTAGACCAGCTCAAGAGTCAGCTGAGGCCAAAGGTGACAAGCAAAATCGAATTTCTGTCTGAAGGGTATTAATAACCATGGATACCAGTACTTGGTGTTTAGTGTGTTTAGTGTAGTTCAGCTCCACCCCCTCTGGCTCTTTTTAATCTGACCAGAAGTCAATGCTTGAAGGACCCTCTCCTCGCCAAAGTCTTTGGGAATCGCAGTTGCATTGCAGGACTCCACCACTGAGGAGGTCAAAACACCTCCTCAATGAAGAAGTTGCAGACCAGTTGGTTGCTCCTACTTTTCAAACCACAGTCTGCCTGTGTGAAAGGTATCTTCTCTCTATCCAGCCTTTCCTTGACAATGTGCCTCTGTCCTGTTTTCAGCCTTAGGGTCTGTTCTTCAAAGAAGCAGCAGACACCAGCAACCTCCTGCCCCTTCCCAGCCTTGCACTATGACTGCTGACTGGCCATCAACCCCACCCCAGCTTTTCTCCCTTTGGCTTTTGGTGCTTGGGTATTTGTGGGATCTGTGAACTGCAGCACCTCTGACCACAGCCTCCTCCTGCCTGCAAGGCAGGCCCACAGAGAACAAAAGCTCTAAACCAAGGCTAAAAGCTTGAGAGCTGTCAGCAATGTGGCACAGCCAAGGAATTAACAGGAACATGAGGCATCTTCACGCCATGCCAGCCCTGCAGCAGCAAACGTTATTTCTGTGCCTGCAGACCATGCACAGGGTGCTGCAGAGATGTTGGCAAGGCTGCAGCTCCTGGGCAGCTACTCCTACAGCAAGGCAGCCTGATCTGCAGGGTGAGCAGGGGGAAAGCGGTGCTGGCTCACACCCGAGTCAACTCTGCAAGAAGATGAGCAAAACAATTCTGTAACTTCAGCAGAACATGAATTTCTGAGGGTGTTTTATGGGACTGTCTCATCTTGCTTGCACCAGTGCAAATTTCAGTCCTGGCTGTTGCAGAGTATGGCACTCCTATGGACATTTCAAACACAAAGCAGCTCACAAAGTTTACTGGACAGCTAGCTATCCTACACCTAGAAACAAAATTTACAGCATACAGTTGTGTTCAATCCTTTGACCTACTGGCATAACAACAGATTCATCTAAGCCTTTTGCTTGCTTACAAATAAGAAAAACACAGAAGAGGAAATATAAGTAACAGAACTTTGAATATTTACTATCTTATTTCCATGAAGAACTTTTTAAAGTGCCAAGTGCTATGATCTCACATTAAGAAATATATGCTCCTTTTAGAGTTGAAACTAGAACATAAAGAGAACATAAAACTGTTTTCTTAAAAACCTCAAAATTTTCCACAACAAGAATTTAAATATTATCACCCCATGGCATGAGCCTGATGTTTCACACCTGACTTCTACATGTAAACAGAAGTCTGCTGCAAGACCGGTGTGTGCATATTAATGAAAAGTCATTTTACACAACTCTTCAAACAACAATATTTAATCATTTTCACATCAAAATCACTTTGTAGCTCACCAGCATTTTCTGATTTTCTTTAAATATAAACCCAAACATTTTTAAAAGCAGCAGCTTATATCCACAGGTTTAATGCATAATTGATCCTCTTTAAAAAGGGAAAATCCATACGTTATGTGAAATACTTTCTATTAATATAATGAAAAGCAGCAAGAAGAGTTTGTAAGTCTACAAACTCTCTTCTCCCAGAATAATCAACTTTCAAAACAAAGCATTTTCAGAAAACCTTATTTAACCTTCTTTTACAAAGCATGATACGTTGGACTTCTAACCTCGATTTATAAAATGACAAGTTACCATCTCAACAGGAGAAAAAAAAAATGTAGTCTGGTATAAGGAAACTCTGACTTTCAAATTCAGACTTTCATTTGCAAAAACCAGAACATTTCTGAGATGTCTCTTATATTTCTGAGGTACAACTCTGGAATCAGTACTGTATTTACCACAGATATAATAGTTCATCTCTTTCCAGGGGTGCAATTAGGAAGCTAGAGCTGTTCATTTCTGGATACATGTTGCAAATGTATGACCATAAATCCAAACAGAATTCTTATTCCTTATCCCTCAGTTCCTCCTGTTCTCCTAACTGCTACTAACTTCACAAAAAACATGACAAAACCATCTAGGAATCTTTATTTCTGGAAAGCTATGATGGGACTATCATTCCTTGTACAAAAATATTTTAATGCAGTTATTTAGAAATGTTAAATAAGAGCATTTCAGTGATAAAATATTTTATTAGTGCTTCTGTTTTTGTACATTAAGCAATGTATTGGGACTTTTAAAAAAGTTCTTAAGTTTCATTATTTGACCTTTCAGTCTCTGACATCACTGTTACAGTAGAAGCAGATGGTACAGTAGAGGAAATGATTCCAACAGTGAGGTTCTGTAGTGACAGTTGAGACCCATAAAGTAAGATTTGTGTATGGTGGAGTATTTTATATATCTATGCATATCAAAAAGATTATGGGAACTCTGCCAACCATGTGTGAATGTAGCAGGCAGAGTGGTTAGCTGTGATACAGGATATGCTGGCTGAAGCCAGCTCTAGCATTCGACGACATGACAAATAGATGCTTTGTGTGGGGTTTTTTTGTCCCTCTGAAGCATCACCAATATCACTCACCCACTCACTCCACATTATGCAAAAATATCCATTATTTAAACGCTTTGTATAAACTCAACAGAGATTGCTGACAAGGCATAAGATACTCTGTGGCTAGCAAGGAACCCATGAAACCACACACAGAAAAACAGGAGACCTTATTTTGAAAGGATAAAAGCAAACAGAGAAACTGGAAGAAATGCCCATGGCAGGGAAGCTGGAACTAGATGATCTTAAGGTCCTTTCCAATCCTTACTATTCTACGATTCTATGAAGCAAGCACCAGGTTCAATAAAACGATGAAAAGAATGTCCTGCTGCAAAACCAGGACTATAAAGTGTATCAGTCTCTAAGTGTACAACATAATGTAACAAACAATACCAGGTAAATAGCAAGTGAAACAATGTCACACAACAAAGAACCTTGTGCATGAGATAATACAACTTTTTATTCATGTTTTATAGATTATTTTTATTTATTTTTGCTTTAATAATGCATATTCTGTTCACTCTGTGCAAAACTTGGGACAGAGGCAGGCGTTAAAATCATCTAATGAAAATCGAGCAGAGACGAACATTCGAGTTGAGGGAGAGGCCCATCAAAACCAGGAAAGCTAAAAAGCCACAGCTGCTCAAGACAAAGCTGCTTTCAGCTGCACCCTTTTGCCCTGCCACTTTGCACAAACCTGGCTCTCCTGACTGAGCAGCTGTACACTGAGAAGGTGTCCTCCGCTGGACACCAGGGACAGGAGTTGTCGTGGTAGCTACATTAGGGAGACCTGGCTTGTGACCGGCTCCAGTCAGTGTGTGGCAAAGAAAGGCACAAATCATTGCAAAGACCACATTTCTGTTGGTTTGTTTCCTTCTTGTAAATACATTACTGTACACAATGTAAGTTTAAACTGTATTGGATTTGGGGACATAAAATTGCATATTTAACAGAACTTAAAAACCATAACAAAAAGTAGGCTGTTCTATCTTGAAGCAAAAATAATCCCTCTAGCCCCAACATTAACATTCCTGGCTATATGCAGTAGAAATATTTTAAAATCTGTGACAAAAGACAATTAGAAACCAAAAGTCAAAATCATAAAGCTTGTAAACAGATAATCTGAAATACATTTTATTTATGGAAAAATATCATCAAAATAGTACCACTATGGACTAAACTGCCTGAGTTTTCATTTCATCTAGGATCTTGAAGTAGAGAGCCTTTAGCACAAGAGGATCAATTTCAGTCACAACTAGTGCTGCACAGCACTACTTCAGGTGGAGGTTTTGTCCTCATTGTTGGTGGTTTTGTTGTGCTATCAAAAACTGTTGTGCTAATCCTTCAGATAAAGGGATGTTGAGGCAATTCTTAAATCATTTGGCACAAAGTTATTTTGGCTGGGGCACAGATTTGAGTCTCAGTCATGAAGAATAATGCAACATTCCACCTATCAAGCATTCACTTTGATTGAAGAGCTTTCTTTATGTCATTAACTTCCATCTGAAAACAAACAAGTAAAAAGAATTGTGATGAAATTAGATGCCTTAGCAAACTGAGGCACCATTTCTAGGTACTGATAAAAAAGCACATGTTCCATCTTGTCTGCAGGTGTTGAGTACGGGTTTTATACTACTCTTATTTCCACAGATTTTACAAATCAAGGTGACCTTCTCAGCTGTGTAAGATGACCACTCATGGCTTCCTCCCCTCAGAGCTTGATACTGAATGTAACACAAGACCTTTCAAGTTCTTTAAATTACAATTTTTACAAGCCACACAGCTCACAGGCAGGAATTACTTGCAGAATGAGCACTGTGTCTTTGCACCAGTTGCTGCACTTACACACAGCACAAGTAAACTCAACTGCTGACAATGAGCAGTGGTAGCTGAGGACCAAAACCTATTGTCTCTCTCCTGTAGGGATGGCAGTTGCCTTCTACACCCATCAAGCCTGCGTCTAGGCACCTTAAAGGCTCTGGTGGATGTACAGCCATGTAGTAAAAGGACGTGGCTGAAACCATCATCAGACCTAGCTGTACACTCAGCCTCTTTAATAGACCCTGGAAATCCTGAGGCAGGAGTATTAGATTTATTCAAACACACCTGTGACACTCAACTGTGGCCTATCATCAAGGCAGTTTTCTTTAATACATGGACTGAGAGCACTCTTAAACTAATTCAACTTGTGTTTGTTGAACTCTCACTTTCATGTAAAACTAATAATGCCACCTTGGCTAGCATCTGAACATCTACCAGTATATGCAACATCTGAACTGGAGTAAAAGCATTATAGATCATAATTTTAAAACCATCAGTGCAGGTCTCTGTTTACAGATGTAAAGCCAACCTTGTAGGCGGACTTTGAATAGTTTGGCCTTTTAGACTAAATCAGTAACTGTTATTAAAAATGTTCATTGATTTTATCTGAATAAATTTCAGTTTTAGCCGAACATGTATTGTGTGTTATTAGAAGCCATACTTCTACGTGGCTTCATGCATAAAGCTCTTTAGGCAGCCCCAGAGCACAGATATTGATGGTTCCCAATGCGTATTTGGGATATATATACTCTTTGGCATATTCCCAAGCACTTAGTGAGTGGAAACAGCTCAGTGAAATTACAAGTTGATTTTCTACCCTGAGTACAAAGAAAAAGTACAGTTGACTTATAGCATAAAAATATAAAATATAATCAATACTAAACCACTTATAAAGAGAATAGAACAGAACAAAATAGAATAGGACTATTTCAGTTGCCAAGGACCTACAAGGATCTTCTAGTCCAACTGCCTGATCACTTCAGCGCTGACCAAGTTAAAGCGTGTTATTAAGGGCTTTGTCCAAATGACTCTCCAAAACCCAGAAAAGCAGTTTCATCATCACTCCATATTGAAGCAGCACAGCCAATGACCCTAGCAAAGGCTTGGCTCTGTGACTCTCACACAAGCAGGGCAGCATGCTGCCTGGCAAATGATTAAGCCAGCATGACAACATCTAGAGCCAAGGTACAATACAAATGATAGTAGCAATAACTGGGGTCTTAATTAGAGCACCTTCTTTTATATTGTTTAGGATGCTTTCGTAAAGACAACCTGAGTACAATCTGTAAAGCAGACATAAAAATCTTGCTATATGAAATAATGTTCCAAGCATATCAACACTAAGACAAGCCTACTACAAAACAGAAAGCTTTGGGAGACAGCAAATGATTTAAAGAGACATGATTTCACCCATAAATATATCAAACCATTAAAACTGAGACAAAAAAAAATAATAGTTTGAATCCTATATTGTATTTAATTATTTTTTTTTAAATTTCTCTCCTTGTGCTGATAAATTTTTAGATAATTAGGCTTTTCAGTAAGAACCCAGTACTGCGATATATATGACACCGATTGGCAACACTATGAAGGGAACAGGTATGTCCCTTTCAGAAATGTTAGTATCTTTTGATTCACTAGAATCTAGCAGAGTTTTGTGTCCCATACCTGTGGCTAAATCAAAGCTGCCAATACTTCCATAACATTATTAATTATTTAAGTACCTGCAATCGTAGACGGATCTTCTTTTCTTCATCCAACTCAGACAGCAACTGTTTAATTTCTTTTCTGTTAAAAGAATGCAAAAAAGAAAAAAAAAAGTTTGGAATGGTAATGATTAAACTAGCAAAATACAAAAGATGACCTCTTAGAGACGTATTTTCCCTGCTTTACTAGTTACCTTTTTTCTTCTGGACAGCTAGCTAAAGTCAGCACGCTCTTGTATACTATATGCTATACCACAGACTCTACAAAAAGACGCATCCCATACAGCTCATGATTAATACATTTCCTCCCTGCATCCACAGGCTTTGCTCTGGACTAGCTGTTATCAACACTATATTGGCACCCAGTTGTCTTTTTTCTCTACAAAATGTAGATGGATTGGCTGTTGGTGGGTTATTTGGAACTGGTAAAACAAATCCTGCCCATGCTATCACATACTCAAGCCACTTTAAAGCTGTTTATGCCAGCAATAAAAATGTAACCGTCAACTTAATGTATAAGACTTAATGATCCCTAATATGGATTTGCTGTTATCATTCTTTGTCTGGAAGGGGAACACAGCTATTTGAAGCAGAGATCTCATGTTCCCACTGAGTGATTTCACCTTGAACTGAAACTAGCAGGTGGAAGCAGCCCATACCAGACAGCCTGGGAAGACTAGAGGAGCAAGAGCCAGCATTAGAGGTGAAGCTGTGGGGTTTGCTGGCTCCATCCAGCTACAACCAGGCCCTCCTGCATCTTCTCCCAAACTCCCCACACACCTCTGTTCGCCACAGTCTGTGCATGCTGCTTTCCCTTTACTTTTTCCTGCCTGGGCTATGCACAACTGACAATGCACGAGAAGGTTTAGCTTCCAAAATATTTAATGTTCTCAGGAACAGGAAAAGCTACGTGCCAGCCCCAGTTTCTCCTAAGAAATAAGCGGCTTAGAGAAAATAAAGATGCCCAACGCTAAAATAGTAAGATTCAGGCTCACAAACACAAAGATCTTCTAATGTCCTAATTTAATTACTTCTTTTGTAATATGAGCTTCCTGGGAAAATGTGCTAACAGTCAAACAACAAATTGATTCAATAATTATAGGAACTTTTAATTATACTAATTTATTATTCTAATTTGCATTACAACAAGAACAAATGCATGCCTTATTAATATCAATGCATATGAGTTTCCAAATAGTTACTGCCAAATAAAACAACATAATAACCTTATTCACTGCTTACCACTTGTAACTTAATTTTTTCAGCACCCCATAAACATCTGCTTATGTCATAACACAGGAAAAAAAAGCTGTTACAGGTGGATAGTTTTTTCCTGAGATTCTCACCACTGAATGTGTTCTGTCAGACAAAAATCACCCCCAAACAGCAAGGCAAGCTGTGCAGCATAACATACATGAAGGCAAGCTCAAGAAGAAACTGCCACCATCATCTGTCAACAGATGCATCCCACCTACAGCTGTGATTTGCAGTGCTTACTTTTGCTGGTCTTTCATAGTTTCAATGATGGTTCTTAGCTCCTTAATTTGTGTTCTCAGCTCCTCCAAGGTAGTCTGACCTTGGCTCAAGTACTCAGTCTTTGGCTTTCCTTCAGTACCGAACAGGGATGGGGAATTTGGCCTGTGGCTTGTTGTTCCCATAGCAATTAAGTGAAATCCAGGTGACACTGAAGAAGATAGTGATGGTTGTATAATACAGCCAGAAGTCAAAACTCCTGGTTTTGGAGGCAAGGAATTTTTATTATCAGACACCTGCAAGAAAAAGAATAACACTTAATGTCTGGAGAAAGCTTTATGAAAATCAGACCACTAGGCAAATATTAAGTGTTTTGCTGCACTTCAGTAATGTTGAAAGTCCATAGTCAAACATGGACAGTTTTGGCCACACAATGATAAATATAACAATTAGTCATTATCTTTGTACATGCACATCAGAAGGGGTATAGTTGGGATGCAGAAGTTCAGGCAGCTTCAGTAAGGCTTTCCACAGGTGCTACAACCAGTCAGTAACAAGTGTTTCCGAGATCTCAGATCTAGCAGTGAAAAGAACCAGGGATGGATGCTCAGAGTTTCCCTCACACATTTCTGAGAACACACCTACATCCATGGATGTCTCCTGCAGAGCTCAAAACTGCATGGCCAAGAATCCAAGTTGTATTTTTTTTCAGATTAAATTTATCATTGTCAACTAACAATTGAAGGTATCTTCAACACCCAATGTTTTATAAAAATTAAAAAATGTGTTACATGTCACTCTTATTGTTATGAAAATACCAAAATATTCTGTAAGCTTGCTTACTGGTATGATATAAAAAATAAAACAAAATACCATGGTTTCAGAATGATAATATACTAATAAGAAATAAATGTATTGTACTGTCCTCTGTTTACTGAAGCTTCTGTGAATCCTCATACCTACCAATGGCTTTTTGTTCCTCCAAGAACTTAACAGAAAAATGCAGATTTAACCTATTTACCTTGGAACCAGGTGCCTAGCTCATAAGGATCCCCTACTGCCTCAATTGCAATCCAGTGCTCTACTTATTAGACAAGGTACAGAAAAGTCTGAAGTCCATGACTTTACCAGACATGACCAGCTACTTCACTTCATACATAGAACAGTGTAGAAGTGCAGTTATCACAATGGCAAGTAAGGTGAATCTTAATTATTTATCATGTTGCTATTTGGCAATGCTAAAGTGTGCATTATATGACAGCTACCAGGAGTATCTGAAAATCTGATTTGGCCAAGAGTAAGGAAAAGCATGAGGCAATCCTCCAACTCTATCTTGGGCAAAGAGACACTGAAGTTGAGTGGCAAATAAGGTAATCTATCGAAAAAAAATGGTATGGAAATGGAAGGAGACATTGTAAGTAAGGACTTGGGGACTCAGACAGTGCATTAGCTGGATAAAGTAACTGAAAGAAAAGTAATTGGTCAGATGGAAATTAGGAGAAAGTGTGATGGGAAAGGAAGAACAGGATCCACTAAGACTGTTTTTTTCTTCAAAAAGCAGTCTTCTCCACTACAGGAGCACGACTGAGCACAGAACCTGTTCCAGACAAGCACTGCACAAAAAGGTGTTCTGCAGAAAAAAAAGTGTGATCACAGAAATGAAAATGGTGTCATAATCACAAGAAAGCCGAATCACTCCAGAGGCTTGAATGCTTGACTTCATGACCTTAATAACACTCTTTTAACATTTTATATATATGCGTGCATGTTTGAGTACCTATAAATGGATTGTTCATGGATAATAATCTTTATATCAGTAGATGCAAGTTTCCTTTTCACTGAAAAGAAATGTCAGGCTGAGCTCAAACCTAGAGCAAGTGAGCAAGGCACAACTGGAGTCAGCCACACTGAACACCTTATTCCAGAGCTTAACTGGTATCAACATTAAAGCCTCAAGCAGCTATTTTCTGATAGCAGTCATCTTGTTTTACAGGAACACCATCTACATCCTTGACACAAACATACAATTTACAAATGCTGGCCCAAGAGTATTTCTTAATGTAGATGCTCCCAGAAGAGGGAGCTGTATAGCAAAACATTATCCTTATAATTTTATCGCAGAAGTGCCTTGATTTGAAAGATGACTCCATCTTTCAGGATCATGCTTACAATGTCAAACTGAAATATCACAATGACATACACCATTTTGATGCGTCAAAATAGGCTCAATGAC
>JANHGB010049374.1:0-13502 GCA_026283785.1 Coracopsis vasa
AATGTGTTTAGTGCTGTGGATCTTAATTCAGCTGGTAACCAAAGGGTAGGTTAACTTAAAGTATCTTAGAAATGATGCACCTTCAGAAAGGGATTAGCATGGGAAAACTTAACATTGATACCAGAGGTGTTTGAAAAAAGTGTTGATTTGCAGATGATCCAGGCTCTGGGGCTTTGGGTATGGTGGTGGTTTCTTGTTTGGTTGGAGTTGTTGTTTTTTTTTTTTGTCCTTGTAAGTGGGCAGCTCACTTATAAGTGGGATTATTTTAGCCCTTTGGATTACAATATTGTAAAGTATTGTGAATGTCTACTTTGTATATGAGTTCTTAAGATGTAGCACTGAGAAGCAGTTTGCTGGGTGCACTGGATATACAGCTGTTCCCACTGCCTCTCTCCCGCAATACTATTGACAGAACCACAGACACTTAATATATAATCAGTTTGGATGATGAGACCCTACCTGGTTACTTTGCTGTTAGGTATTGAAGAGCTCTAAACAGGGGGTGCTGAAGGTTGGAGAGGATTTAAAAAAATACTTCCACGACTCCTGCCTTCATCTTTACTCACTATTGGAGTGATGAAATGCAAACAATTATAAGCTAATTTGGATCTGGGAAGAAAGAATTGATGGAGGTTTGCCAAAGCATCTCTTATTAGGGTAGATGTCTGGATAGCAGACTGGTCCCTTCCATGCTGCCAAATGCCATAAAGTAAAGGGCCTCTTGAGGCCAAGTGTCCCAGTGCCTAGCTCAAACTGATTTAATTGGGCTGGTATCTGGGGATTGTCATGGAGCGATATATCTCTACAACTTGGAGATGTGAGGATAACATTGCCATCCTGTAGGCCGCTTTGTCACCTAGCTCTTTATTTGACACAGCAAGATCTGCTGGACAAGAGGAAGGTGAGGTGAGCACAGTCTTATGCCACCTGGTGCCAGTAACAAAAACTGTAGTGGTCTGAGTTGATCAGTGTCAGATGCAAAGCACTACAGGTAGCCCGAGAGTGCCTTGCTCACCCACCCACTGCAGGCTTGGCACCCAGACAGCTCCTGCTCCATCCTTGGGTTGTGCACTTGTAATTTTCTTTTGTTTCTGCCGAACAAAAACAGGCTGTTGTCACACATACTGTGTCCTTCCTTCTCAGCTGAGTGCAGTGCTGATAAAAAGTACTTATTAATCATGTATGTGACTATGCAAAGTGATCGCTTCATAATTCTTAGATCAGAACCTGGTGGCTCATGAAGATAATTTCCCTCAGTACTGGTTAACATGTGTGGCTCTGTGTAAGACACATTCATAACCCTTGCTGAAAGGGTCCAGTGGTGGGATCAAGTTACTGTTGTTTCTTCTCACTTACATAATTTTGGTGCATTGCATTGCACATTTTTTTTTAAAGGCTTATAGCCAATTTTGTATATGAGACTTAAATTTGGAGGACTTGTCATCAGTTCTAACATGTTAATGGTTCAAGTATAGTGCCCAATCAACAGTTTATTCAATTTTAGTTAAGATTATTTTCTATCTGGCAGTTTTTAAATTGCCAGTCATCACTTCAAAAATGGTCATTCAGCTTTTTTTTAATGAAATCTGATTAATTTGGTTGTACAATTTCTGAGGTTATTGCTCTTTCTGTAAGCACATGGAAAGAGGGACAGCTCACTTCAGCTAGTTGTGTTTTAAGTGTCCTAGTGGCTGTGACAAATTGTTTCAACTTTCCTGCACTTGTGGGGGAAAATATGAAATATAAACATAGACTTGATGTAAAGGTCTGGCTTTATTTGATAAAATGTGGTTTGTTTTGAACTTTCACTTATCAGCAGCACTGTTAGCTTGACATTTTGATGCATAGTCTGTTTCTGAGAGCTCTTGAGTTGAAAACAACAGGCAGGTATAGCTAAGGGATTCTATCTTGTATTGTATGTGGTCTTGCTTCTGGAGTTGAGACAGCTCTTCCATGCAGTTCCTTGCTTCAACCACTAATATTTGTGACTACTTGAAACTAGCTTTTGGTTGTGTGGGTTTTGAAAGTAATATTAAGTTTTTGCTGACCTGCTGACAAGAATACAGTGGAAGTAAGGGGCTAAATGTGTTATTCCCTCCTCCTTCCTCTCTAAGAATTCTGAAAACCATTGGTCCACATTTGCGATATTTGTTGGGAGCTGCAATATTTACTGGGAGGAAAATGTATATATACCTTTGACTATGAGCAGTGTTGGGAGCTCTCACTAGTAACACATTGCCCTAAGGGGTGGAGTAGGAACCTGTCACAGAGGATCTTGTTGTACAGACAGGGACCCTGAGCAAAGTTCTGATTTGTCCTCTTCCAGAACTTGAAAAGGGCAGAGTAGAGCTAAGAGTAACCAAAGGAAAGCTGCAGCAAAGCAATGGGCTTTAGTTAGCAAGAGGTCTACACCCTTGAGTTATTAGCTGAATATGGGAGGAAGTGGCCTGGCTTTCAAAAGAAACTGCTAGCAGAGCACTGCTTGATATTTGGCTCTGACACATTCCCAGTGATATGAATAGACTTCTTATGTTGCAGCACGTAAGAAGGATGAGAATGTGAATCTACTACAGCAGTTGGTGAAAACAACATATGTTTAATTTTATGAAGACTTAGACAGATGGTGACCCATAGGATAATTATATAACAGCCAAAATTCTCTTAACAAATCTTTTTATAATAGCTGTGATAATTACTCATAAGTAGCCAGTCATTTAAGACTTTTTCTATTTCAAAAATAGTACAGGGATGTAATTTAGCCTCACACAAACTCTGGGGTGAATTTGTTCTTTAGGTTATTTTTTTTTAACTTGGTATCTTCGGTCTTCCCTTGCTGTCCACAAAAAGCCCAACTGAGGCAATGCTTCTGTCCAGTCAGCAGAAACGTATGTCACCTCTCCCTTACATTTGCCTCTTTCAGGGTTATTTTCTTTGCCTACGTGGACTCTGTGTTTTACTCCTCCCGATCTCTGTCCACTAGGTTTAACATTCCCGTAAGAAACTGGTTACTGCATGTTGCCCTGTAGTTTGCCTGGGAGGAGTGGAGTACAGAATTAAGATCTGTTTTCTGGGAACTGCTGGCTTTCATCCAAGATTTTATCCCCATTTCTTCAGCTGTTATCTTGGCTGTTCCTTGCATGACTCTTGAGTGGACTGGAAAGTTGTGTATATTACTGAAAGAAACCCTTTAGGACTGAGAATGAGCTGGACAGCTACTTCTGATGCATCTGTGAGTAGCCTTTGACCTACCAGTGGCCCCAGTTGATCTGACATCAAGACAAACTACCTGCTAGCAAGGACAGTTGCCTTTTGTTGCAGATTTGCAGGGATGGATTTAATAATCAATGTCCTTTCTTCCCTAAGTCTAAGCCTTTCAGTATCCAGTAACTCATAACCCATCTGCTTTCTGTGTCCAAAAGGCAGTTTGCCAGCTCTGTACAAGCCACAGGTTGCTCCTTGACTGGCATCATCCTAGGGGGAAGGGTCAGAGAGAAGCTTTTTCTTGCTTGTTACTGTATCATGTTCATGCTAATCTCTGCAATTTCTGTTGAAGGTTGTATGCAGGAGAGGTATTCAGCTACAGGTGATGTTAAGCAGGTTGGCCAGGATTAAGGAGGTGTTAGAAGTGAAGAGGGACAGAATTCTGATAACATGGTATTTCAAGTGATGCTAACCAAAAATAGAAGCATATATTGAGCACTGGCCAATCTGTCTGCAAAGTGTGCTTCTTATTTAAAGGCCTCTTTGTGTGAAACTCTATTCCTTTGCTTTCCCAAAGGAAGCATTGATAGCTTCCTTGCTAGCCGTGGACCTATACCAACCAAAACAGATTAGGATTTGAAAAAGTAATTATAGGAAATACAGCAGCAAAAGTACTTCAGTAAATGCCACTACAATTTCCCAGCTGGAGAAGTACTAATAGTGAGTTCCTCTGGGACACCACACTTTATTCTCAGTGGTAGATGAGTCAGTCTGGCCCTTGACAATTTTTCCTAAGTTACAGAAAAGTTCCTCATAGCAAGAGCAGCTTGGGACTGCAAAGTAGTCGAGGGAACTTGTGTTAGCCAGGTCATTACTCTGAGCGTCTCTCATGTGACCCTATGCACAGAGTAACTTTCTTTCATGCTGTTTTACAGCAGTGTGAGCCCTAAACAAATCCTCTTGAGCAGTCAGCTGGAAGCTGATCAAAGGCTTCTGCTGCCGGGGTTGTATCTGTCCAGGCAAGGATCCTGGAAGCTGTGCATCCACCTGTGAAAGCACAGATGGGGAATGTATACTGGGGTTTTGGGGAAGGGAGGGAGAGGAGAAGAGGCTCTTTGGTAACTTTTGTAGGTTACCATATTAAACTATTTCAATAATAGTAAATTAAGGAAAAATTCCATTTCTAAAGTTAACCAGCTTACTGAGAATTTATTAGTTAAGAAATGTCAGTTTGTTAAAGTTTACCAAGAAAGTGTATTAATTTTTACTTCTTATTTGATTTTAGGAAAAAACATTCCCCTGACTTCCTTATTATTCCAATATAGAATTGTTTGCTTGACTGGTAATGTGATCAATTTCCTTGCTCTGTCTGCAAAAGAGATTCAGATCAGATTTAGCCCCTGGCTTAAGCAAATTGAGAAATTAAACAGAACAGGATCTCTAGCATCCTAAGCAAGTTTCTAAGCAACTAAATTCTTGATTACTTTGTGGTGATAACTTTCATGATTATCCATGAAAGAAATCTTTTGATTTCTTGATTTAGATGGGAAACCTTTTTTTAAGTTGCAGGGTAGTAAAATGTCTTGCCTTCCATGTCTAATATGTTGGGTTTTGTTTTGCTTTAAAACTCTAAAATGTTCTTTCACATTATCCATTTGAGCTTTTAGCTCATTTCTAGACTTTTTGAATGTAAACAGTGTATGACTTGAATCTTAACTGTAGAGTCATTCTGAATCAGCAATGTCAGCAGGCTGCTGTCTTTGCTTACCTGTGCAAGACAGTGTAGCTGCTTTTAATGCAGCTGACCAGTGAATTACCCTTAAAGCCCTCCAAATGCTAGTTTGTATAGAGCTCATCCTTGACTCAGAGATCCTGGTCATAAAATTAGTTTCTTGTGATGGGTCTCAGCTTCTTCTCTGTTCATAAACCCCCGACTATCCTTGCCCCCAGTGCTCCATGTGGTTTGTTGTCTCACTTGTTTTTATGTGCATCTACTAAAAGCAATGTGACTGATAATGGGTGTTTAATATACATACTTAAGGTTTAAAAACTGTATTATGTGGAAGGGCAGCGAGATTTCCATCTAGGGCCTAAAATATTTTGTATGCCATTTTTTCCTATTTTTTAGTATTTTTTCTTTCCCTTCCCAATTTGTCAGGACTGATGGGTTTTTATTGAACATCTGTTCAATAAAGTGGTATTCCAAGATGATCAAAATCAATATTTCTAAACCAGTGGTATAAATAACTACATTCCCTTTATAATGGAGAGCTGCTCCTGACCTTTTCTTCATGTCCTACTTCATTTCAGCCTATTGAGATGACTCCAGTGTTCTCAGTCTTGTCTTTTTGTATGGAGGTCTGGCTCATGCTTGGGCAAATGAGTACAGAAATCTTGTATTAAAATGTCATAGCTTGTTGTTGGGGTGTTCATTTTTATTTTCTTTTTTTTTTTTTTTGGTACGTGTCTTATATGAAGTCCATGTAGGAATGAGATTTGTTTTGTTCTGTATATGATCGCTTGGTCATTCTGTAACTTGCTTAAGTGCTGTTTGTATATAAGTTAAGTTGCAATGGCACATAGTTCATATTTGTGAGACCACATTACATGCTTGTTGACTTGTTTGTTTTTGGGAACTGTTGGAATACTTGTTTTGGTTTTTTACCCTAAAGAATTCCTGAATTATTGTTGGATTGTTTGCCTGTTCAGTGCCTTGGTGTCATGTGTTCTAATTTGTATTATTTGCTTGGAGAAACCTGGCTGAAAGTAGGACACCTCTGATCAGCAAAAATCATTGTTACTCTTCTGAGTCAGTTTACAGACCTTTTTGCAAGACGTGGTTGTGCAGTAGGATCACTAGAGCTTTAGCAACCAGAAACCTCTTCTCAGAGCTTTTAGGCATGAGCTCTCTAATGTTACAGTTTTTGTACTAATGACCTTTTAACACAAAATGAAAATTGCATATCTTCCTATGTTGCTTAATGTTACACATGCTAATTGTGTGCTTATTAACTATTTAGTTATCATACATGTCCCATAAAGAGTTTTGTGATGCTGAGACAGGCATAACTTATGCTGACAATTGTATAGCACATCTTAAGAAGGATAAACAAGTTCAAGAGAAGATTCATCTCTTAGGTGTAACAAGATTGCTTTCTTATCAGTTAATAAAAACATCAGCTCCCTAGTAAGATGGCGTGATAAAATAAAGTCACAACAAGATGATTTCTGACATTGCCAGTGCAAGCCTTGAAAAACACCAAGGCTCCAAGATATGAGACTGGATTTTTGGTCATAATTTAAGCTAATATTGTGAGAATTTTGGACTAAGAATTTTTCTTTGCCTAAGCAAACTAATGAGGCAAGCAAAACGGAGAATCCTGAGTAATGAATAACAAGGTAGCTAGAGCTAACAATAATGAGTAGCTAGAACTTTGTGGAAAACCATAATTATTACAAGGTCCATAAAACACCTTCAAGAGCTGATACATATTCATTGAGGGCGTGGGAGATGGGGTGAGAGATGGCAAAATAATTACAATGACAGCTTGTGAGTTGGTTTATAGTAGCTTCAGTTATGACTTATTTTCACAAGATTTTTTTTTTTCAGTATTTGCCTTTCTAGAATTTTAACCCCATCTTTTAACTTGTCACTTGAATCTCAGAAACCTGCAAAAAATTTTTAAGCCAAATCAGCTTCACTTATTCTTCATTGACACTTGATAACAGAAAAGTGCTGATAGCTTGACTTGACAGAGGTCTTTAAAGAAAGCTTATTGAGAAGTCAGAAGCAAATCATCCCACTGTGCAGGAGGAGTAAGAATTTCGGGGAAGGAATGTTTAATTAATGAAGGAGTTTTTATGAACTTAAATGTAAAGAGAAGGCATAGAAGAAAATAGAAGCAAGGCTATGCAAGACAGAATATGCATGAAAGCATCCTTTGGACACTAGGGATACTATCAAGAAGACCAAAGCCTAGCTGCAGTGCAGACTAGCTAGGGACATAAAGGTTAACAAATATACAAGTAGCAAAAGAAAGTTCAGTGAAAGCACCAGGCTGTTGTTAAATAGGGGGGCAACTTAATGATGGATCATACAGGGGAGACTGAAATACTCAGTGTGTTTTTGGCCAAAGAAAAGCAGTAGGACAGGGACTCATCAGAAAAGCTGAAGTGTATTACTGTCCTCCTGTTAAAAAGCATTACTTGATATCTCATCTGAATCCTCCTTTATTAAATATCAGCCTATTGCTGATTTGTGTGTGTTTGTGAACAAAGTGTTTGTATTGTGAACACAGACTACAAGTAGTTCTTTTTTCTTATGCAACAGTTATGCTATTATCAGTTTGCTGTCCTTTGTGTCTGTAAATAAAGATCCTAAGCCTGTTTATTTGTTTCAAGCCAGCAATCATTTCTTTGCTTTCTTAGATACTATAGATGATCCATGTCTTTGTAGAGTTAAGTGCCTAAAACTAGATGTAACACCCAGCTAAGCTGTACAGGGACTAAATATAGCATAAGGATTACTCTCTGTGTTTTGCAGGCTATGTTGCTTTATTTTTAAGCTTCTGTATGAAGCTTGTGGTTTTCCTGTAGTAGCTTTTTATTGTTGACTCATTCAACTTACAATTTACCACAGGTCTTTAAAACATCTGTTGTTATTTTTGATTTTTAATTTTTTTTTAATTATGCCCTCTTATTAAGGAAGTAGTGTATGATTCTGAATTTGCCAGAGAAGCACACAGTTACTGTGTTGAAATTGCAGCAGTGCTATGCTGTTGCTGTCTTGGACTGAGGAAAACTGTGGGAGAAATGTGTAAGTGCTTTTGGTGTATAAATATATATCTGGGACCTTGAAGTCTGGGCAGAATCTACTGCAATGAGAGTCTTAACAAACACCAGCCATTTGAGTAATCCTGTACTAGATCCTTTTCAGTGAGGAATTGCCATGTGTTCAGTTGTTCTCTGCACTGCACTTATGCACTTGACTGCATCAGCTTTCGAGCAGCTCCTTGCATGTTGTCTCCACTGAATGCATGATTTCATTGTCTAGATCTGTGCACTCTGTTAAAATAAGCTTGAAGTCTAATTCTAACTGCAATAGGAAAACTTAATAAATATGTTGTTTTCCATTGTCCTGATTGATAACAAAAATGTTGATTGATAGTAGACATAGGACACACACATGGAAACTCACTTGTCACGTTCTTCTGTTTTGGCAGTGAGGTATTAATAACTACTCAGCTTTTTCTGCTCATTCCTATTGTCATCCTAGCAGATCCACTAAAACTACTTTCCCCAGACTTTATTATAAGAGTGTCTTCAAATTCCTGCAAAATGCTCAAGACTAGTTAGCCTTGTTGGAGGTAATGGGGCCCAGAACAGGTAGAAGAGATCTTGTGGGTGGTTATTGCTCAAAGAATGGAATTATTATGTTGTATGTTGACACTAATCAAAATAGTTTCAACTTCATATTGAACAGCTGCAGTGCCTGTGTCCTCAGGGAAACTTTTTTGATCAAAATGTGGTGGGTGTCTTGTAAGGACATTCAAAGTGCACAATGGAAGTGCAGTCTTGGAGTGTGAAATAAGAACAGTCTTCCTAACATCTGTCAGGTTTTATTTTATAAGGAATACTAAGACAGATGTCAGATTTATTGGGTTTTTTTCCTAGTTATTTTTGTCCTCTTCTGAAAGGAGGAAAAGAAGCTACTATTCATTATTTGATTTGCTTCAGAGCCGTTATTATTGACTTTGGAAATTTGATAGATACCTGAGTTAGTGGTTACTCTTGCTTTTTCAAGTGGAGCAAGACTTTGCAGAGGTTTTCCTTGGTACATGGCAAACATGATACAGCTGGTTGTCAGTTACCCGTGTTTTGATTCTGATCTATTCTATAAGCTGAACAACAGCAACAGCAGCTTAGAACCCATTTCTTTTTTAAATTTTCTTACTGATTCCCAAAAATGCCTTAATGGACTGTAAAGTAAAAACCTGTAAAAATATTTAAGGAGGCACTACCTTCTGAAGCTTTCAAGCTTTTAAAAATTGAGTGTTATTTCGTGTGTCTGATATGCTTTAACTACTCTGCCAATTTTGATGTAAAATTTACTTTGATGCCTTGTGATGACTGACAATTTATGGGAAGCAGACTCAATGTTTTGGAAAGAAAAATAAAGCTTCTAAAAATCCTGCTATTTGTAAGTGTAACTTTTTTCCTAATAAATAAAACAAAGACTTCCAAAATAAAAAAACAGCCCTCAACATGAAGAGATAAGAACATTCTAATTTGAAATTATCTTTTAAATACAGTAACCATTGGGACTGTACAGTAAACACTCAGAATGGTAGGAAATTACTAGTAGCTGCTTAAAGTTGATAATTCATGTGGAAAACTCCAGGTAGATCTGTTTTGCAGTCTTCATTGCTAATACCATTGTCAGAGAACTTTAAAGAACTACCATTTTGTCAATGACCAGTAACTTCATAGAATGTCATGTTGCAGGGCATGGAATGATCATTAAATATTGAGGAGAGTAAGTGGGGTGTGTGTGTTTCTCTGGAGGAGCCGATTAAAGCTAGTTGCTGCCTAAGGCACATTGGAACAAGTTTCTGTTCTTGTTTGTTGGATTTTTTGTTTGTTTTTAAAACAATCTGATGCACTGAATACAATCTGCAGTGGAAATGAAACAGAAGGAAGCTGCCTCTCAGGACAGAGATGTTGTTCCAAGCCTCATTTCATTGTGGAATTTCTTCTCTTCTGAGAACTGGGGGGATATGCAAAATAGTTGAGGAAATCTGGAACAGGCAAGATAATGAGTAGCTAATACTGCCACAGAGAGACATATTAACAGGAACTTTTGAACAGTTTCAGGGGTTTCTTTTGTTTTCATTCTGCTAGTATCTTTTTGTTGTCTTGTCTGGGTTCCATCTGTGATCTCAGCTCCAACCAGGTTGGAGTTTGCTCATTTTTATTTGTGATGTTTGAGGGTGGCAAAAATATCACAAGGGGCAGTTCTCAGTGTAGTCAGCACTTCAGATTACTTGGGCAGGGGCATGCAGCTTGTAGCAAACAAGCTTAGTGCCTTTGCTCTCTTAGCATCCTCTGTGACATTATTAGACTTATTTGTGTTGATCCCAAATGCACTTTAATTAGGACAGGCAGGGAGAAAAGGAAAAAGACAGTATGAGTCACATGAACCCCCTCTATCCTGCTTTTTATGTTCTTTGCTTTGTTTTTTTTTATTCTCTGTCCTTTGACTTTCAGGCTTTTATTGAGGGAAGAAAACCTTGTCTGGCTTTGTCAGACAAGGTAATTGCATCTTTTAGAGTATAGCTGCCTGCTGTGACTAAAAGGTATCAAAACAGCCTTTAATGTCCTGATGCTGATGAAAGTTTGTCAGGTGTGAATGGTTGATAGGGCTGCTGTTAGGTTTATTTTCTAGTGGCATTTAAGAGAGGACACTAGAAAAGATGGGCCTCTGCATTTCTCTTTCTTCTCTTCTGGGTTTTCCTCAGATATTTATATCATATGGCAACAGTGTCACTCCATTGCAGCTGCATTTATCTGCCTTTTCCGTTCTTCGGAATTGTCTTTTAGACTTCCTAAAATCTGTCAAACAGTGGATTTGTAACCTGTTGTAATAGTGTATAGCTAAAGCCAAATGAGTGTTAGCAGTATTGCTAAAATAAAAGCTTTGCTATATGCGTTTTCATATGCTGTTTTCTTTCTTATACGTTCAGCTTGTTAAAGTGGAAGTGAACCAGCAATAATGCGCTGTAAAACTCCAATCCAGTTTCATTTAATTGAACAATAAGAAACCAGTGTTTCATCAACACTTTTACCCTGCTGAGCCTGAGAAACTACTCTTTTCCCCTGTACAATAGCGATGGTATTGTACTCAACCATCAGCTTTGAGACAGGCCTTGTCCTGAAGAATTTAGTTGATTTAGACAAGACAAAAGATGATAGGAAAAACTGAGGCACAGAAGGGACATAATCTGTGCGGGGTCTTGTTGCAGGTCAGTGGCAAAACCATGGCGAGAACTTGCATGTTGTGGTTGCTGTCTCACTGCTCTGTCAGTCAGTGCCCACCGTGGGTTGCTACTTCCTAGGCACTCTGAGTAATCAACTTGCGACGTTTACTGAAGGTTGTGTTTCTTGTTGACTTTGTGGTGCTGATGCTATCATCTCTGTTCTTTCAGTTCTTCGTCTAGTATATAGCTTCAGGTCTTTTGGTCTTGTTTCTAATCTTCATAAATTTGAAGACTATAATTTGGAATGAGAAAATGTTAATTTATAGAAGTGTTTTACACCAGATTATATTAAGCAAGTCATTAAGATGTCATGGTCTATTATGTCTGTGGGACTTGAAAGACCTTTGATCAGCAGATTGACACTATATAGGAAACAGTTTAGTATGTAAATGAAAGTTCACGGCCTGAAGAAATGCTAATAAGTTCCTGATTTGGGTTACTGCAGCTAAAAAATAAGAAAGGTTTATATATGGTTTTGCAGTTGTTTTTATTGTAAGGTCAGTGAAAGGTGAAGAAAACAGTGCCTCATAGTTCATGCCCAAGGCTTTTTATCAGCATTGCACTGCTGCCAATATTCAATTTTGCTAAGCATGCAACAGTTTCCATATGTTGTAATCCTGGTTTTGGTGATTTCATCTTACAAAGTTATTTCAAGTTCCTTTTTAACATAACAAGGATTTAAACAGTATGAGTGTACTTTCAAGTATTTGTTTGTTTAATGGCAGCAAACACTTCCACTCTTTTTTACTTACAATATAAGCACTATACAGAAGTTGCAGTTTAACTGTATGCATTTTTGCATGTGTAAAACTGAGTAGCTCTCACTTTGTCATGTGTTAGATGGTCTTAGATAAAAATAAAGAATCCTCATCTATACATCAAAACAGGGTGTATTTTGCTCAACAGCCCTCTTCCAATTTAAGGGCATGAGAGCATCTAAATTGCAGAAACTTCAGAGCCTTTCTCTGAAAACAGCTGTTCCCCCCTGAGCCTCACTGCTTTCAGACTGAAGTAGGTTGTGGTATACAACCCAGAACTGAAAGGAGATCCTGGATTGTGTGTGAAGGGTAGTAGCTTGGGTGCAGAAACAAATACAGATGGTCACAGTTACTATAGCTCCCTTGGAATTTCAACAGCAGTGTCTTGTCTTTATGCAGTTGCTATCTTCTGTGTTTCATACAGCAGTGAAAATTAAAACAAATGTTTGGAAACAGCTCTCAAGGAGTAGCTATAGCCTTGGTCCTGGGTGTCTGTAACTGACCATAAGAAGAAAATAAACCTGAGAGAACTGACTGTGCTCTTTGTGTTAAATAAATTCTCTACTTAGGATTTACAGAAGAAATAATAATAGCTGGAAGTGTGGATTTTTTCCTCATGTAGTTTAAACTTCCTGCTGATTTGCCTGTGCTACTCTTAATTTGAAGGGAAATATGTTTAAAATTTAGGGGCCTAATCCCCAGTTAGCTGAATTTGGTAGGCAGATACAATTTTAATAATGAAAAAAATTACAAATTAATACCAATAGATAATGCTTTTGAATATTGTGTAAAGCATTCTGAATGCTAAACAGAACGTGGGAATATGAAATGGGCTTACTTTTAGATCTGTTCTTCATTCAGCCAAACATAAATTGATGCTGTACTCCTTGTCTTTCAGTGGTTTTGTCTTTTACATCAGTTTTACCAGAACCTTAGCTGCAATTTTATAACACTTGTTAGTGTTTTTTTATGACTTCTAAAATATAGTAAAAGATCTGATTACCATAAGATCCCCCTCACCCCCCATAGTGGCACCAATCTATTGCTCCTAATCCCTCCTTGTGAAAAATCTATGGGATTAAAATACCATACTATAAGTGTGTCCTATTTTTTGTAATTTAATGTAACGATGTGCTCTTACTCAATAATAACTTGGTAAAGGATTCCCCTTGCTAATTCAATAAACACTTCTTGAGCCTTATTAATTATTGCCCAAGTTGCAGCCTTCCTTTAGTGGAATGGAATTGAGCAATTGCTAGGCAATGTCAATGGAAATGAGTATTTGTGCTGTGTGACACACAGCTTGTTCAAAGAGTAGCCACTGAAAAGTGGATCAGGGATATGTCTTGTGTAAAAACATTGGTGACTTGAGCGTCTGCACTTGCTTAGATTCACAGAATAGTTAAGGTTGGAAAGGACCTTAAGATCACCTAGTTCCAACCCCCCTGCCATGGGCAGGGACACCTCCCACTAAACCATGTCACCCAACGCTCTGTCCAACCTGGCC